>LZPO01066878.1:28258-39647 GCA_001675575.1 Neotoma lepida
TTTTAGGGGAAAAAATGTTCCTGAGGCTTTACTTTTCAAAATGCACTGATGTCTCTATAGTTCGTGCCCAAGAAAGCTGCCAAATATTTCTCTTTGCACAATTTGTAGCAGATAGTCCCAATGCAATGCATCTGCGTGTGTGATAAAAATCCAACTCTTTCTATCACAAAAAATTAATCTTTGGAACAGAATTAGATAACATTTGTGTATTATCGTATTTTAAAGAATTATACATTCTAAAGTATAGGTGTTAAAGGTTAGCAGAGAGAGAGAGAGAAAGAGAAAGAGAGAGAGAGATTCCACAAACATATTTTGAATTAAATTGCAAATAAATAAAAACTCTTTGAAATATTTTGTGAAAACAGTTTTTGGCACTTGACTTCAAAATACATGAACATATGTAACACTTTTTATATCCATCAATTGATGGATCTATGCTGATTTTGTTTCTCAGATATTGTGAGTACATCAACCATGAACATGCATTAGCAAGTATCACTATTGTANTACAAGAGTCTTCTGAATATACACCAGTGAGTAGAATAGCTGGTCATATGGCACTTCCTGGTCTAGCTTTCTGAGAAACCTCCACATAGGTTTCCATAGTAGCTGCACTATGTGGCAGTCCCAGCAGTAGTGAATGGATGTCCCTTTTTCTCATGTCCTCATTGGTATTTGTAGTCATTTCTTGCCATGAGACAATGTCTTCAAGACATAGCATGGATACCAGGCTCATGAGATCTTGACAATATGGGTGACTAAGGAAGACCTATATAAGGACCGCACAAACTGCCACACCAACATAGACAGTGAAAATTTCAGAAGGCCCTGCACATAGATAAAGAGCAACAGGTAATCAATAGCTACTGAGAGGGGAAGAATCCATTTGCTCCAGGGACAAGGCCCCTGACATATTATCCAATCCAACATGCTTCTCCTTTAAGGAACATTGGATGAATTAAAAGAGGAGAAGAAGAAATAAAAATGAAGTAAATAAAGTACTTATGCATGAAATTCTCTAAAAAAAATAAAAACCCCACAAATAAATGATAGGAAGCAAAGAAATACTACCAAACTTATTCTATAGAGTCAGTATTATTGTGAGACCCAAATTAGATATTGACACACTTTCAATAAGAAAATTCTGGACCAAGTTTCTTAATAAACAGACACAGAATTCTCAATGAAAACTGACAAATAGTATAAACGGCATAGTAATAAGACATTTTGACCAAGTTATTTCATTGCAAGGTGTAAAGATTATTCAATATATACACATTGTTATATGTAATATAGAACACAAAATTATGGACAAAATTACATGACCATCCAANTAGATGCAGAAAATACCAGTGTAAAAATATCATGATACATGGTAAAAAATGTTGATGAAACTAAGAATAGAAGGGACATATTTCAACACAATAAGCATTTATATATGACAAGTCTATAGAAAACATTATACTAATTGTGAAAAAATAATAAATTCCTCAAAAAATAAGGCAAGGAATCTGCTATCTCCAGATTAATTCAATATAATGTCACTAAACAACTTAATTAGACCAATAAACAAAAAGAAGAAAAAGTAAAATGGATAAAAATTATTAAGGATAAAATAAAATTGTCCCAAATGCAGATGACAACCTGTTCTTGAAAGACATTAAAGAGAACTTCTGTACCTATATGATTAACTTTCAGTATGGTAGGACGCTAAATCAGATATATATAGATATAGATATAGATATAGATATAGATATAGATATAGATATAGATATAGATATAGTGTGTGTGTGTGTGCGTGTAATTTCATAAAAAAGAAAATATTTTCCATTCACAATAACCTGAAAAGCAAACCAAATCTCTTGGAATAAACCCAACCAGGGGTATAAAAACTTTTACCATACACATTTAAGCACTAAAGAAAATAATCTGAGAAGATAGTACAAATAGAAAACCTTTCCATGCTCATGGATTTGATGAATTAATGTGACCATGACTATATTTTCATGGTCTATTATATGCAATGGAAGTCTAATAACTTTCTTCAAAAAACTAGAAAAAACAATCTTACAATTCACATGTAATCACAAAAGATCATAAGGAGTCAATACAGTCTCAAGCAGTAAAAAAATTATTGTTAATACCAAATTTAACTCATTCTGTAGGATCTACAGTTTAATAGCAATATTCCCTAGAATCTATAGGCTCTGTGTGTAGAGAGAGGCTCTATAGAATCACAATAACAACAGTGTGATACCCACACTAAAACATTCCAACATAATAAATGCAGACTTACACTTCTCCAGCTAGAGTCACCTCCTCTTCAGCTGAGTTATAAGGAACATNGGATAAAAAGATAGTATCAACAACAAATGATGCTTTGTAAACTGCAGCAAGTAGTTCTGCATCTTTCACCCTCACAGACATCAATTCAGAGGGAAACAATTATCTTCATGTAGAGCTAATACCACTGAAATGGTAAAGGAAAATGCTTCAAGATAAAGGGATAGACACGACCTTCATGCAAAGCACTCAGGTTGTACAAGAAACAATCCCAGGAATTGACAAATACGATTATGTGAAATGAGAAAGCTTTTGCAAACCAATGAAATGATCACAGGCTAAAGAGNTAGGTGACGGGATGGAAGACAACAATCCATCCTGGGTGAAATGAGAAATGGGAAAGCGTCTGCAAAGCAGTGAGATGATTAGNACGTTAAGAGACAGACAACAGAACGGAAGAAAGCAATTGCTATCTATACAGCCTACAAGGACTATTATCTAGATTCTATAAAGAAATTACAATGTTAAATTCTGAAAAACATCACCCAACCAGTAAATAGGCAAATGAATTGAACAGGATATTCTCACAATAAGAATAGAAATGAAAAATTAAGGTTTGATATAATTCTCATCATCTCAGCACTGATTTTCCTGAAAAAAATAAAACCAACTAAATATAACACTAACATATAATTCAACCATACCCCTCCTAAGGGAGATTTGATCTAATCGAATTGAAGAAATTGAAGAAATACGTGTACTCTTCATAATAGTAAAGGTATGCCCATCAACAGAATAATAAAGAAAATGTGATGCACATACACAATGCGACATTATTAAACTATAAAAAGGAATGACGTTATGACATATGCAGGGAAACAAATATAATTGGATATCATAATGGTAAGTAAGAACAGCAAACAGAAAATGAATNACATTATAATTACATATTTGATAAAATATTACTTCCCTTTGTAGAATCTAATTTTAAATATATATATGATATTTTATGACATGATATGATAGTAGAATGATGATGGAGGTTATATCTTAAAAGTGGGAATCAGTACAGAGGAATGGAGGAAATAATGATAATATATCATAGGTCTCCCATATGCGGATTCAAAGTTCAAGTTCCTATACTTCATGTATACATTTATATATAATGGAGATGGGTCTGGGTATATTAAAAAGTAGAAGGATTAATTATTTGAGAAAAACAAGGGACAGAGCAAGAATGGAGAATAGAATATTTAACACCAGTGTCGATGTTTCCCCTTGGGAATTTCTGTTTATCCTTCTCTAGTATCTTTTCCACACTCTCTATGGAATTATTTTAAAGTAAAATTAAAATAATCTCTGATTATTTTAAATATAGTCTATTTCCTCCATTACAGAATGAGAATAAACAGNTGGACCTATATATTTATAGAAAAATCCCAATAGATAAACAGTCAGGTGAAGGCTGAGGCTGTAGCCCAGTGGCTGAGTTCTTTGCTACTATGCGTGAGACCCTCCATTAGATGGTTAGAGAAACAGAAAAGCTCACAGAATTCAAGCTGCCTATGCCTTGCACTGGAAGCTGGTTCTGTGAACTCAACTATTAGCATACGTTGAAACGCTGTACACGCAGATTCCTAGTTTCCAAAAGAAAAATGAGTTATCAAGACACTATTCACTACACTATTTGAACAAGAATTTTTGACACAGTGTATTTCATTGCTAATTCAGAAATGGGAGATAGGTACCAAGGTGACATCTCTAGGAACCAAACAAAGGTAATTTTACAAGGAAGCTGATCAAAGAATAGCAGTCTTAAGCCTGATATTAAAACTAATCCTTTAAAATTGGATCCTAGAATGTCCATAGTTGTGGATCTACATGTGTTTATCCATACAGCCATGGTGATGTCTAGCTCTTACATCTCAGTGAAGAAGCTATTTTACAGCAGATAAAGACTATTTATGGAAATCTACAGCTAATCAAAAGGCAGAGAACAACTGGCCATATAGTGTCCATCCCTTATTAATTTGTCTACAATACAATTCCTATGCCAATGTGTCCGCGAACATTGTAGATTGAAGAGCACAAAGCTTGTAAAAGCCAGAGCACCAGGGCATCTGCTGTGAAAGAGTGTTTTCAGTGTATGACAGGGCTGTTGCACTCATGAAATATGAAAGATAATCATTAACTTTNTGATTATCTATACAAGATCTGGCCAATGACAACAATAGTTGATACACCAAAGTGGATGCCACAAGGCCTCATCCCTAAATGAAGCACTACAGCAATTAATGACTCCTAGAAGAGGAGAGGTAGCACTGCCTTTGTAATCTCTGAAGTCTGAAGGGCACTTGAACAATCTCTCCTTTCTTATTAGGTTCACAACACAGCTTCACGCTACAGGTAGTGCCTACATCACAGGAAGACCCTCTCTGTTTCCTCATATGATGGAGACTCTCTTTGCTATCATTCACATGCAAAACTCTGAAGGAAACTGTGTGCTGCTCCTTTTATAACAGGTGAATAGCGTTACCATCAGGCAAATGACCCATAGCAACTTAACAGTTTTAGTAACTACAGAGAAAATAGGGCCATTACCACATGAGCTGTGGCTGGGTTTCTAATAAATCAAAGAGAGGTGAATATTTTTAAAAGATAATGCAGTAGGAGAGCCAAACACAAGGGCACTCCAGGTTAAGAAAATTCATTGGAATTATAATCTTCATGGGTCTGTTTGTGTTGTCTTCTCTTTTCAGTAGATAATATTGTAGAGCATGTGCAAGTCTGTGAGTACAGGTACAGCTAATCTCAATAGTATTAACATTTTATTGCTCCTATTGATGTGCTACTTTAATTGTCATTTCCCTATGCTCCTCTTNTATTTCAAAGTAAGCATTAACAATAAACTATTAAGTGACATAATTTATGTGTGATTTTAGCACATTTATTTTTCAAAGCCATTTACACATAACTCTCTAAAATAGCATATAATTAGTATCTTGTCTGCTTATTTGTGAATATATATGTATATATATATATATATATATTATTTGCCAAATCACTACACAGTTTATTCAAGTATGATAATTTAATTACACAGGAAAGGGGAAGATAGTGATTAAAATAGAGTCACACAGTTTGAAATGATCAAGGTTATTCTAAATTGATGTGCAATTTAAAAATGAATCCATGTCAACTAGAGGCTTTGCAGATATCAGAAAATTGATGAAATTAGGAAGTGTGTACAATAATTTCTTTAGAAGAAACACTAACATTTATATAAAAATCTTTGAACTTACCTTTTTCTTGCCATAAAAATCATGGCACAGTAAGGCCATTTTATATTTAAAAACAGCAGTTGACTTAAATTTTGTAAAATCTTCCATTTAGTATCCATTCACTCAAGCATAAATCACACCACAATACTTTCAGTTTAATGAGAAAATAACAAGTATTATGACATCACCAAAAAATCCTACCCAGGTCACAGGATTGTACAATCATAGTTTAGTAATTTTATTTGTAGAGCTATTTTTTTATTCATTAAAAGGGTCTTATTGTAATCCAGGCAGACTTAGAATTGACTAGGTAGGTAGCCCAAGTGGAACTGCAACTCACAAACTTCTTCCTGCTTTCTCTTGAGATTAAAGGTGTAAATTACCATACCTGTGGAGAAAATCCCTGTTCTCCATAACTGGGGTTTGAATTCAGAGAGTTATACATGAAAGGGGAGGGGGGCATTCTCATACTGAGAAATGGTTATTTCATTAAATTAAGTTAAAGAAAATACATTTAATCCAAATCTGTAATTTTTTATTAGTATTTGCTTGGGTATTTCAATACTTGCTCCCTGTTTGAGGAGATGGTGCAATCTTGTTGGAGGAGGTAAGTCACTGGAGAACTGATTTAAGAGTTCATAGGCATTCTCTACTTCCAGATTGTTCTTTCTGCTTCCTGTTTGTGGTAGAAGTTATGATTGCTTGGCTCTCTGCCCCTGCTGTCATGCCTGCTGATGGCTTCCATACCTCCTTGCTATGATGACTCCTATCGTGCTGGCACCATAAGCCAGAATAAACTTTGTTTCTGAAAGTTCTTGGGTCATATTTAGTTTGTGTTATTGTTTGTTTGGTTTGGTTTGGGAGTTGTGGTTGCTGTTTTGTTTTGTTTTATTTTTAGTGACAGGGTTTTTCTGTGTAGTCTTGGTTGTCCTGTCCTGGAACTTGTTCTGTAGATCAGGTTGGCCTCGAATTAATAGAGAGCCACCTGCCTCTGCCTCCTAAGTGCTGGGATTAAAGGTGTGCACCTTCACTTCCCAGCTCCCTAGTGTAACTTGTTTTATCAGAGCAAGAGAAAAGGAACTAATACAATCAGTATTATAAACTGGATCATATTTTTATCAGTTTTTGACATTCAGTCAATTAATCCATTTGATTTTCACCAGTCTAAGAGATATGAGGAAGATTATATGTGTTGTTTTAAAGAAATAAACAGAGGTGAACTAGGCTAAATGAAATTTTCAAATCTCTCAGTCACTGTCAGCCTAACATGATACTGCTACTGTGTGTGTTAGTGCTGTTGCTAATGGTGATAGTATCATTGATGTGTGAGTGTGTGTGTCTGTGCATGTATGTGTCTGTGTGTGTGTGACTGTGTGTATGTTACCTGTGTCTGTGTGTATTCATATACAGACAGATTCAACTAATCACAACTGAAGAGTTCAGCAATTTTTATATGTGTTAAAAATTATAACTTGATTATATCTTCATGGCTCCTAATTTAAAAAGTCATGCGAGATGCATGATAATATACTATTCCTTTCCACAAAACTTAGATGCTGCACATATCATTGTGTGTGACTAGCCTCCAAGTTAAACAACCATCATTTAGGTAGTTCAGCTCTGACCATGTGTAAACTATTATNTCAGCTGGGTTTTTGACTGTTTACATCCCTCATGGAGGACTAAGGAGGGTTCAGAATGTTCACTTCAGGATTCAGTCACCCCTTACCATCTATCGCATGCAATTCTGTCCTTCAGGAGANGNTGGAGTGTATAGGTCAGGGAACTCTAGAGAAGGCGACTTCATCTACNCAGCTATGGAGAAGCTTTCATCTCTATTGGGCAAAAAGTTTCTGGTGTGGCCTTTTGGTTGAAGAACAGTCATGCCTTTGTGGATAAACCCCCAGTTATGCTCTGTTCATAAATCCAACAAACTCACTGCTTCATTGGAGTGGACTGTGGTGGAATCATACCTTGGTGTGCCTTTAGGGCCTGGGGAGGAGGAATAGACCTTGTTTATGTCTCCCTTTGGGAAACAATTTCAGAAACCCATGTATACTTCATGAGTATATGTTTAGGTGGAGGATTTGCTTAACATTTTAATTTATGCTTTAGNTATTATGTGAGACATCCATACTGCCACACCAAAGTACTACAGGTGAAGTTACTTAAATAGCAAGAAATTATGTCTTATGCTTTTGAAGGAGAGAATGCTGATGAATTAACTGGAGGGTTTGATTTCTCTTGAGCTTCCTATCTTTGATCACCCCCTTTTCTGTTTATTATTATTACTTTTTAATTCTATATGATATAATTTGATGATATTCTTCCCTTCACATAACTCTTCCCAAATACTTTCTACCCCTAAACCCATCAAACATTGTACCTGCTCACTCTCTCTAAAAAAAAAAATCAAAGCAGACATACAAACAAAACCAAAAATACCCTATTAAGATAAAAACATACCTAAACAAAGTATAAAGTACACACACACACACAAAAAAAACCATGGATTTTGTTTCATATTGGCCAAACTACTCCTGGGCATGAACCTACACTGGACTGTATTTGNTATCCCTAATGTCACACACACCATTGGAAAACAAATCTTTGCTTTCTCATTAGAAATNAATTGCAGAGATTCCTCNTTAGAGTTGGAACTTTGTATCTACTTCCCCTTCTCCATGCTAGAATTTTGTCTCATTTGAACTTCTGCAGGTTTACACACAGTCACAGTCTCTGTGAGTTCTTATATCTATCAGCCCTGTGGAATCTGCAAGACACTGTTTCCTTGGATTCATCCACGATTCCGAGCGCTTATGATTCCCCCACCTGCTCATCTGGATAGATTCCTGAGCCTTGGTGCAGAGGGATTGATGAAGACATCCCATTTATGATCAACTGTTACAAAGTCTCACTCTGTAAATCGTCAAGTTGTAGGTTTCTGTTTTAATNGCCATCCACTAGAAGACGCTTCTCCGTTGAGGGTTGACCAATGCACTGGTCTATACACATAACAATATGTCATAAGGAGTCATTTTATTGCTACACTCCTTTAGCTAAATAATAGTAATAGATTTTAGCCCATAACNCATGATCTATCTGGTTTCAGGTTCTTGGCCGCTTTAGCAGTAGCATGAGGTCTGTGTGTCACATCATTGGGTGAGTCTGAAATGAAATCAAAAGATATTGGTTACTACCATAACATTTGTGCCAAATGTATCAATATATCTCATGGGTAATTTGCTGTTGAAGGATGCAGGTTTTGTAGCTGGGTGATATTGATGGTTACTTTTCTCCTCCTGTAGTATGAAAGCACTTTCCAGCACTATGAATCTAGTTAGTATCTAGTCAAACTTCTAGTTGGGCACCAGCTCAATTTCTCCATGTCTAATGCCATAAGTAAGTGATAACTTTGCCTTTCTTGAGTGGTAGAGGTAACCAACTCCCTTGGAAATAGTCTGTGATGTTTGGGAGATCTCTGAGATCCTGTTGACTGCCTCCTTTTGGTTGTCACCATATGTCCTTTTATCTGTACATGGTACCTCACGNGTCTCTTCTTGTGATAGAGATACTAGTTTTATGATATTAAAGTTAACCACATAAATTAAGTTCATCTTGCATACCTCTCCCAACAGACTTCAAAGTAAACCTACAATGAAGAAAATATTAAATCCATTAAATGGGAAAGAGTAAGGAGGGGGTGAAAAGATCATGANTCAGTTCATAAGAAAAATCAAATTGACACTCTTGTTTCTTACCTCCAACATTAATCCCTAAAATAAGAGAATAAAGTCTATCCTGATTATTCTATAAAATTTGTTAATTATGTACAATAAATTTACNAAGACATATTTTTACCAGTGTGTGCAAACTATTTCATGATGATATCAATTCATATTCAGATTACTTTGCTACTACAATTTTCAACAAATATCAATTCATAAAGTATTTTAAAGAAACCTATTTTAGAGGTATTGACTGCTGATTATGTCCAGTTTTCTGGAGCCATTTCTGGCATTCTTCAAATCCTTTTTGCAATATTACACTCTCTCTTGGCCTTGTCTTGTGTATTTTGCTGACTAGCCTAGAACCCTAAAGAATGCATGAACTCATTTTTGTAATTTTTCACATTAATCTATCTAAACACTGAATCTGAGTAAAACTGTAATTTTGTTTTGAAAATCTCCACAAAATTTGTCTATGTATTTTTTATTTTCTCATGNCAAAAATCATGTTTCTACATGCAATCTTGTCTCAAATTGTCAGGAAACATTTACTAATTTATTATTATTATTTTACTAAATTATTCTTATGTTTAAATCTAATGTTAAACTACCCATTCTATTAATATTGAATCATCTTTAATATATGTTACACTAAAAATAATAATAAAGCAACCTCCTATTATGGGAGCTGTTGACACAGACAGCTTAAATTCAGATTAAAATTGAATTTACATAAGTTAATATATATAAGATGATAAGAACAAGTCTTCTCATAACAAATACTTCTAAAAATAAAACATATGCAGTATTACAGCACACATACACACATATATATACACACATATATGTATAACATAAGTTATAGTATATGTGTTATATGTTTTCATAAATAATACAAGTTTTAGGAAATGACACATTAAGTAAAGAATTCTTAGTGCCTATTTCCTTAATATACAGCTGATTTTAAATNAAATATTTTGCTNACCTAATAGTCCTCAATAATTTTTCTTAATGATATCATTACTTTGCTTGATCAAGAAGAGTGGAAACAGTTCTTTATTAATGTGAGCAAATGAACTCCATTATTTTTGCAAATTGGTATTTATCTATTTATATAACACTCAAGTAAAGATATACTTGAACATTTATAAACATATTCCACAGTGAAATGAAACTACTGTGTACCAACTTACTGGGCTCCAATGTTCAAGGAGGTACTAGNGAATTTCAATAACCACGTTAGTATATTTTTTTCTGGTACATGCCCTTCCCATTTATTGTTTTAACAGTACTTTTATTACTCTCCCCTAATTATCTGTTCAGAGTGTGATCTCCATGTGCTCCCCACACGCTAATCAGACTGCTAATGTTTTCAATTGTAATTTTTGTATTGGTTTCCCTCACTCTTTAGAGGATTATTAAAGTGTTGCTTTTGGTTAAAGAAAAGTGCATTGAGATCTATATTTTACTGTGTTATTACACAAATGATCAAGATTATTGACATGAAGAGAAGGCAGACAGAAGGAAAGGCATGAAGACAGTTATGTTTAGGAAACTGATTACTGTGGCTTCAATGGGTCATATAATCTTGAAGATGCAGATGATTTTCTCAGATAGCCTTATAGAATATTGCATAGTTTGCTATAATTCTTCATTTTTCTGCACACACTGATCTTGCAATAGTTTAAATGCTACTCTTCACCAAACTTTATAATAGCTGAAATTCATTTTTCATGCTTTGAATTTGCTTCTGCTTAATGATTTTTTTTTGGCCAAAAGAACATATAAGATGAAATATTGGGATCAGTTGCCAATGTAAGTCAGAAGATATATTGGGGAGTCTGAATTTTGCTGTGTTATAACTCTGACTAGTCACTACTGGGACAGTTCTGTGCTCGCCTGCTGAGGGCTAAGGAATCTTGATGATCAGGTTATTCCAGCTGATGCCATTTTTCATCTTCTGGACCAACATGCTTCAAAGCTGGCACAGGTGAAAGTGAGTGATGTCAGCATCCCAAACCGATGAAGACCAACAAATTCCTACCTACAGAATGCAAATTAAGTCAATATTATTTTTCTTGTCACTGATATGAGTTG
>LZPO01066879.1:42902-58196 GCA_001675575.1 Neotoma lepida
ATGTTAGTAAGGATGGGCTAGAAAAACTGACCAAAAAAAATCAAAAACATGTATTATCATTATTATTATTATTATTATTATTATTATTATTATTATTATTAACTCTATATCTCTACCATTAGTCAGCTGGAACATTCTGGTTCTCTTTATCCCTTAGGGACCCACATGGTCCAAAAATACATCTTTAATTTTTAAAGGTTTTTAAAAAAGTATTTTATTTATGTGAAAGTTTTTGATTGACAGGTTCTTCCCTGTGTGTGAAGGTGCCCACAGAAGCTGGAAGTGGATGTTAATCCCCTTGAATTGGAGTTAGAGGCAGTTGTAAGCTATCTGATGTAGGTGTCAGAAACCAAACTCAGGTCTTCTGGAACAGCAGCAAGTGTTCTTAACCACAGAAACAGTGTTTCTTAACCACCTGTTTAGACCCCCAAGTGTGTATTTTAACAAAGGTTTCCACAGTTTCCAGGAAAGTATTGAAATATGAACTGCCAAGCCCAGATTAGATAAACACCAGAGGATCATCACACATAGCAAAAACTTTCAGATCTCTTCCATCTATAATTTGGAAATACACAATACGTGGTTATGTGTCCACCTACTGNGTGATAGTAGACAATAACTTCCAGTCCTGTCTACCCATAATGAATACCCATTGATCAACAGCCAACCATATCCCCCCAGCCCTTATTCTCCCCAATTTCTTGTAACCATCATTATATTCTCAACTTCTTTAAGATCATTTATTGAGGGGAAATTATTAAGGCAACTCCACGTAATTAACTGTAACAGAAGGTTTATTTAGTGATTTAGGGCAACTTACAGCAAGTAAAGGGGCCAGTCACAGGGTCCAGGAGAGGTGAGGTGTAGTCCAGCAGTGTTCTCTGGAGAACTCTGCTTGGTCCACCATCTAGTGTCCAGGATCCAGGAACCAAGAGGGCTGGCACAGACCCATCTCTGGTCTTAAAGGCTCCTGTCTCGGCCCACCCCAAGGGGAGGTCCTAGGTAGGCATGGCAGTTACCAGAAGCCTCAGTAGGGGTTGTGCTTCCAGGTCAAAGCTGGACCTGCTGCCCACTACAATCATTATTTTTAGATGTCACAAATAAGTGAGTTTATTTATTTATTTATCCATTATTTAATTTTTCTGTGTACCTGGAATATTTCAGTTAACATAGTGATCCTCCAACCCCAACCATGTAGTCATAAGTGACAGGATTTTATTCTGCCTTGTGGGTAAATAGTATTCCCCAGTGCATATATACCACATTTGCTTTATCAATTTATCTACTAACAAATGCTTAGCTCATTTCCATGTGAGTGTATGTTGTAGAGGACCTCAGATGTCTCTTTGACATAGTGATTGTATTTCCTTTGGATATATACTGAATCATGGGATTCCTGCATCACAAGATAGCTGAAGTCCTCATTTTATTCAGGAAACTCAGTGTAGTCTTTCGTGACTGTGCTAAATGATGTTCTCATCAAGTATACAGGAGTTCCTTTTTATCCGCATCTCACCAGCACTTGTAAATTTTAGCCATTTTGGTAATGTTTTCCTCACTGTGGTGACATATCTCATTATGGGTTTTTAAAGTTTAGTGTTACATTGTAAGAAGAACTTCTAACCAGTCTTATTAATAAACACGCGGAACAAGAAATAAGGGTGAAAATCTGACAGAGATCAGAGGAATTAGGAGCAAGCCACCACTAGCCTCACCTCACCAACGCTGCCTCTACTTCCAAGGAGCGAAGCGGAGGGAAGAGAGAGACTTCCGGTCTAACCTGGCTTTTTTATGCCTGTCCATCTGCTATCCTCACCAAGCTACATCACTTCCTGTCTTGTCTGCATAGATCTTCAGAACTCTAAGGCTGATGCTGGGATTAAAGGCGTGTGCCACCACCTCCTACTGCTAGTTCCCAATGTGACCTTGGAGTCACAGAGAACCAAATGGATTAAGGGCGTATGCTAACTTCCATGGCTATTGTTTTTCTACTAGTGGCTGGCAGCCCCGTTTTTCCTCTGACCCTNAGATAAATTTTATTAGGGAAGACAGATAAAATATCACCACATTACATTATTGTTTTTGTTGCTCAGTTAACATGCTACAGTGCATGTGAGTCAGAAGACAGCTTTTGGAATTTCGTTCTTCTCCTTCCACCGTGTGTGTGTCCAGGGATTGAACTCAGGACATCTGACTTGGCAGCAAGCACCTTTATTCATTGAGCCTCTTACTGTGCCACGTTATAGACTTGTAAAGTATTTTTCTAAGATTTTATTTCTATTATTTTAATTTGAGTGTGCACACATGTGTGTGGGTGTGAGTGTGCATGTGTGTGCTACATGTATTCATATTCTTGTGGAGGCTAGAAAAGTCCATCATATCCTATGGAGATGGAGTTACAGTTGGCTGTAAGACACCCAATGTGGGTGTTGGGAACTGAACTTCTGGAAGAACATTAATCATTCTCAATCACTGAGAATCTCTCCAGTCCCTTTGTAAACATTTTTAATAGTGTATGTGCACTGTAAAAATAATGGGTTCCACGATGGCATTTTTATTGAAGTACATCCTGTACTTTGACCTCATTCACCACATTACACTCTCTGTCCTTCCTCCCCTATTCACTGATCCTTTCACTCTTTCCAAGTTATCAATTCCCTGATGGTCATTTGTATGCCTTCTTTTTAGAAATGTCTGTTTTTTAAATCAAGATATTATTTTTTTTTTGCTACTGAGTTTTGTGTTTCTTATAGTTTCTGGAAATTAGTCTACTCTGAGATGTATGGCTTACAAATATTTTTGTCCCATTGTGAAGGTTATTTGTATATCCTGTTGACTGTGGCCCTTGATGAACAAAAGCTTTTATGTTGGGATAAACTCATTATTTTATTTTTACTTTTGCTTCCCACAGTTTTGAGTCTTTTCCCAAAGACATTCTTGCCTATTTCAAAGTGTTGAAGCATTTCTCCTATGTGTTCCCAACAGATTCAAAGCTGCAGATTTCATATTTAAGTCTTCAATTCATTTTGAGTTGAATCTTATTACTAGGGGAAACAGGTATCAGGATTTGCTCATTCNTCCACATTTGAACATGCACTTCTGCAGCATCATTTACTAGAAAGAGTGTCCACTTAACAATGTGTGCCCTTAGCACCTCTTTCCACACCTAGTCAGCTATGAGTTCACAAGTCTATTCCCTAATACATCCAATACCAAAATAAAGGTGAACTTTATTACCAGAATTAGCCAAACTGCCAAGTTTGTGACACATTTCTCCAGCCTGCTAGTCTAACACAAACTGCAAAGAGACAGGGTCTTGAGACAGTTAGAAGGAAAGAATTTACACCCACTTTCCCCACCTATGGCACTAAATCCGTGCTCAATAGTCTCCAAAGTCTCCAAAGTCACCAGTGATTTGCAGCTAGTTGAGCAGTTTTAGAGGTCACTGAGGATGGAACCCTTCCTCATATTCAGCACTTACAAAACCAGGAGCAGAAATGTAGGACTTTGATGACTGCATGAAAGAACGGGCTCTGAATGTAGAAAAAGTATCCTAAACTGACCACACCCCCCTAAAAAAAAAATCACACGATTAATGTCTAGCTAGAGGCTTGCTAGTACAGAACAAGATACAACACCCCTTGGCCCTAACAGTTAACCCAGTGCCTTATACCTGGGCAAGAATGAAACTCTGTCAGGTAAAGCTGTCTGTTCCAGAAGCTTTAGAAGTAAAATAAAGCCTCCCTAAACTGTAGGTCAGCCCAACGAACCCTTTGGCTTTTGCTACCCTCACTCNGCTTGTTTGCTCCACGTCTCATTTGAATTCTTTCAATGGTGATCACCAGGATTATGGAGTTTAAGGGAGACCAGAGCAAGATGCTGGTGACAAAAGGAACAGGAAACCTATGTCTTAGTACTGATTGCATGTCACCTGCTTCAACAGATGTCATAAAGTTAAATTGTTCCTATGCTAGTTCTTGCTTTCTAAAGCATTGCATGAGAAACAAATGCTGAGTTAACATTGAATACTGAAATTATGGTATTGTTTTCTAAGAATAATTTGTCAAAGGTCCTTCAGGGAAAGAGACACATATTGCCTAATGTGTAATTTAATATTAAGTTGTGTTTTCGTTTTGTTTTTTTGTTTGGTTTTGGCTGCTTACATTTTTTTCTTCCTAGTTTTAGCAGCTTGATTTTGTAGTGAATCAGTATTATTATGTTGATATTGCTTATATCTAAAATGAACTGAGCTAAAAACTCGTCTGTCCTTAGTTCTTCCCAGACTTCCATTATGCTCTCACTGTCATGTTAACATTTCCTATAGCTACTTGATACACTGCTCATTTTTAAATCCTTTCCTCAGTGTATCTATTTGGGACAGTTTCCATGCCCTGTTTTCAAATTTAGTAATTATATTAATCACTTCTTTACTTGTTGTGATAAAATACTTGATAANAGCCTGTTAAGAAAGGAAGGGTTCATTTCTGCTAGCAGTTCAGAGGAACACAGTCCATCATGGCAGGAAAAGCATGAAAGGAGGGATATAAAGTGGCTAGTCCTCAGTTCAGAAGAAGANAAGGATAAATGNTTTNTTCAACTAGCTTTCTCCTTCTCATTCAGCCCCAAACACCAGGCCATTAAATAGTACCACTCATATTCCTCAATTAAGCCTCCTTAGAGACATCCTGATTAGCATTGTTGCAGGGTTTGTCCCCAAAGTGACTCTAAAGATCACCCTGTTGATGATCAAGATTAAACTTTCAGGTAGCNAGTTCTTCTAAAGCANATAATTCATTATTAATTATAATCTTACTTGGGGCCTTGGGAGATGGTTCAATCCAAAAATTGATTTGCCATACAATCATGTAGTTTGACCACCAGCACCTACATAAAAAGCAAAGCTTGGGAAAAAATGAGAAGGCAGAAAGCCAAAGTTCCCTAGGGTTTGCTAGCCAGCTGGCCCACCTTAACTTTCAAGTTCCAGGACAATCAGAGCTAGTTTCTCAGCAAACAAGGTGGATGGCTCCTGAAGAAGTCCACAGGGGTTGACATCTGGCCTCTACTTGCATGGGCACGTCCATGTGCGCACGCGCACACACACACACACACACACACACACACACACACACCATTTACCCATAGAAATTAAAACATTTGAGACTTTTAAATACCACCCATGCTTTAACTAATCATGTTCAATATCGGGGTCCTAAATGTGGTTTTATTTTATCTAGTTTTGTGTTTGCCAGGCAAGAGGAAAATGTCATCTGTAGTATTCTGTCTTTACCATGAGTAGAACTCATATTCAATTTTAATTTCAATGCATATGATCTTAGCTCCCTTTCAAAAGTATAGATGAGCTATACTTTCTTATTGCTAATGTTCAGAAATTAAATTAATCTGAAGGACTTACATTTTAATATTCGAGGAGATTGAGGATCAATATAAGAAGAATATAAATTCTTAAACCAAAAAGCCCCTAGGTGAAAGAGCAGGACAAAGTAAGGGTTTAACAAAGTTATCCTACAATATGTCTGAACAAATAAATAAAAGAACAAAGAAATATTGAAAAATAAATGAGAACAAAGATGATTGGCTCTGACTAAATATTAAAGTCTGACACAAGGGTAGAAATAATGGATCAATGAAAAGAGAGCAAAAGGCACAGAAAAGCACTATTCTAAATCAGTAATTGAATGCAGGAAGAAGCTAACATGTCATGACCTGGTAAGGTACAGATCAATAAATTATGATTCAATTAAAAGCTAAAAATAATAGGACTGTATACCTCACACTATTTAATCAAAATAGATTTTAGAATGAATTATGTATTTACACTAAAATGTGTATGTAAATGAATTAGGCAAAAAGTCACACGATTCCTCACAGTAAAGAATGATATCTAACTAGGAAATCAAACATGAAAAGAACATAATGTTCACAGCTTTAGAAACACTAGATAACATTTTTCCTCTTCAAAGGATAAATACATATGACTTAAAAATAAACCAGGATGATATATTTTGTGATTTTTAAAAAAGCAACAAATTCCTATGGAGATTTAGTAAATCTATAAAATTAATGCCAAAAGCTGAAAATGAGTAATATAAATGAACCAAGATCAAAAGAAAGTATGTCTTTCTAGAAATAAGAAGTACAAATTATAAAAAAAAACACATAAAGTACACAATCACCTCAAAACCAGCGAGCTTAAGGAGACCTCCCAGACTGACAATAGTAGTGGCAAAGAAAGGTATCCTTCATTGCTGATGGCTCAGAGTATCTTTAAAGTCTAATTATTTGCAATGTGAATAATAAAATAGTATGTTATTTAGCAATTCAATTTCATGTTTTCAAATTTTATATAACAGACCTAACAATAACTGAGTTAAATAAAAAGAAGTGATGTTNTATCTCATAAACCTATCTAATGATGGAATACACTGAAGCTTAGACTGTGGCTATCTCCAGAATGGGAAAATATGGCGAAGTTCTGTGAAAAAAAAATTACATTTATGGTCATAAAGTGAATCAACACTCTTCACTCTTTAGTCCCTTGTTTATTCTTCTTACAGCTTGCTGAGGTGGTAACAAGGGCTCCATTCTACCAGAGATTGTAGAATATACTCAGCCCCTCCCCAGAATCTTGGCATTCACTTTGGAATGACATAAACTCTCTAATAAACTCAGAAGTAAAGAGAATGTCTTTTTCTCTCTGTGTCTGTCACTATGGAGTTTAATCCTTCTGCTGATTGCCAGGCAATTTCAGCATGAAGGTCTTAAATCTGGATGAGGCAGGGGCAGGGGATTGGATGCTTTTCTCTGGACAAATGTTTTTCATCATGTCAGTCCCCTTACAGTTACTACTTCAGGATGACCTTGAAAAACTACCTGCAGATGCAGAAATTGGTTACTGTTCTCTAGAGAAGAGTGTGGCCTTGCTCACCATGGAAGGAAACATTAATTACTCAGGGAGGCATGTGGCACCATTTCTATGAGTTTAAAGTGAGGAACTATTGACAGATAATGGCTTTTGTGAGGGAGAATCAGGTTTCCCTAAGCGTGTGGCTCCTGGTGGGTTTACTACATTCCAGTGAATGCGCCACAAGCAGCACAAATTGAATTCAATCGATTATTCAAAATGGATTGAATGCTTTTATTTTCATTTTATTTAGTTTTTCAGTGTGTATTCTTTATATTGTTCTTTGTGGTGATGATGGTGTTAGTGGTGGTGGTGATGGTGGTGGTGGTGGTGGTGGTGGTGTGTGTGTGTGTGTGTGTGTGTGTTTGTGTGTGCTGAGAGAAAAAGAAGGCTAGGAGATCGCAGGAGGCAGAGGCAGGCAGATCTCAGTGAGTTTGAGGCCAGCTGGTCTACATAGCAAGCTTCAGGCCAGTGAGGGCTATGTAGTAAAACTCTGTCTCAAAAAATCCAAAAACAGAAAGAGAGAGAGGATATGAAATTGGGTGGGTAGTGAGGAAATCTGGAAGGAGTTGGAGGAGAGGAAAGAATGTGACCAAAACTCACCANGTGAAAAACTAGAAACAACAGGACATGGATCTTGGAGGAGTTAGGTGGAGAGGAGTTAGGAAAATAGGATCAAAATACATTACATGAAATAATCAAAAAATTATTAAGAATACATATATTTTAATGAGGAGAAATGTTTTTGGCTGTTTTTGCTCTTTATTCTTTTGGCTCTTTNTTCTTTTGGGGGGNCTGCCACTCAGCTCCCAAATAAATCATACACATGAAGGCTTATTCTTAATTATAAATGCCCAGCCTTAGCTTGGCTTGTTTCTTGCCTGCTTTCCTTAACTTTAAATTATCCCATCTACCCTTTGTCTCTAGGCTTTTTTCTTTTATTACTTCTGTATATCTTATTTTCACTCTTATTTCATGGCTGGCTGTGTGGCTGGGTGGCTAGAGGGCTGGCTGGCGGCTAGCTGTGTGGCTGTGTGGCTGGGTGGCTGGGCGGCTGGTCCCTAGTATCCTCCTCTCCCTGTTCTCTTGCTCTTTCTTCCTTCCCTCCTAGATTTCTCCCTCTATATATTCTCTCTGCCTGCTAACCCTGCCTATCCTTTCTCTTGCCTTGCTATTGACTGTTCAGCTCTCTATTAGACCCTCAGGTGTTTTGGACAGACAAAATAACCCAGCTTCACAGAGTCAAACAAATGCAATGTAAAAACATGCAAAATATTTGCATCATTATAACAAATGTCCCACAGCATAAACAAATGTAACACATCTTAAAAAAATATACAACAGAGAGATATCAGAAGCCTCCAAAGCTGTCCTATCTCTACAGAGAAGTCTCATACACATCTAGATGTGTATAAGAGACAGATTCAGAGCTGTTAAATGGTAGAATTGTAGCATAAATGGGCAAAGCTCTTTGGATAATGTCTACTTTGAGGTTTTCAGCCCTCATTTGAATCATTCATATCTTGAGAGTATTTTTTTAATATACTTTTCCAGTTTCTACTACTCAGCGATAGAACCTCATCACTCTGATGGGAACTCATCATGGCTTCCACAGACAGTCTGACAGTCTTCTTAACTGTTCTCAGGACAAGGATTAAGTGGAAAAGACAACTAAAGACTTCAGTCAAGCAAGGAGGCTAAATTTGCCCAGAAAAAGAAATGCTTTTGTCTAGTTCACGGAAAGTGTAACTTGTCTAGCCTGATGGCTATGTGGACTAAGGTGTGCAACTTCTCAGCAATAATATCTTTCCTGTTCCTACAGAGATNCAATATAAGTTAGCTATAGCCTGGACTCCAAATAAGGATTTTCTCACTTCCTCAAATAAAACCAATGAACATCTATGAGTGGAAATCACAGGGTGACATCAACTGTGACTGATGCTGAATTCAAACTCTTCCCTGCAGAATTTGATTCCTATATATTTTGTTCTTACAATTGCCCCCCCCNGTCATCTCTGAGTCCCACCCCCACTTTGGTCCTCTGATTTCTCATAGTGTGCCTATGCCCTGATTCTTCCCATATACTACCTCAGAAACACATAGTTCCAGTCTCTAGATAGTAACCATGCTCAGGATTTGGAATAAAATATAATTCAAAGTTTCCAACATCAGACTCCGAGCTTGGTTACTACAGCTTCTGGGAAATAACATTGGCAAGCTGAAAAGGATTTGTAAGTTAAGATGCAAGGGCTGGGTTCAGAGCAGGTGTCAAGTTGTCATAGTGAAGGTAGGAGTAAGTCTGAGGACAGTCATGGGTGAATTATGTGCTACTCTATGGCTTTCAGAAGATATTCTATTATCCACAAAAATGATAATTCTGTTCAGTTCAATACAACAAAATAGTATATATATATATATATATATATTATAATCTGTTTTATATTAACATGTCTGAATAATAAAAATAAAGATATGATATGGCCTTTGTCACAAATATCCATTCAATCCAGAGATACCCAAGACAAATTGGAAAGCATGGAGTAACTCTCCTTTATAAACTCAACTTGCTTTGCCAGTAATATGCCTGGAAGACGTGAAACTACAATATCAGGNAGCTGGAGAGACAGCTCAGGTGCAAAAGCACCTGCTTGCCTTGCAATCAAGATGACCAGCAATTGATCCCCAGCACCCATATAAAAGCTGAGCATGGTCACATACACTTGTCATTCCAGCATTAAGGAGGCTGAGACAGGCAGAACCTTGGCACTCACAGGTCAGCCTTCCTACTCTAATCAGAGAGCCTGTCTGAAAAAATAAAAACTGAAAAGTTGGATGGTTTCTAAGAACCAGACTGAGCAGTAGTTTTCCACATAATGCCTCAAACTGCAATCAACCCAAATATTTCTCAATAAGTTACAGAAAGAACTGTGGTGTAGGGTGTAGTCCTACTGTGAAAAGCTACCAAGCAACAAAAATTTACACACTCCTGATAAATACAGCTGCCTGGATGAATCTTCCAAAGGACACAGTGAATGAAAACTACACAGAAATAGCCATGCTATAAGATTCATCACAAAAACTAAGCTGATTTGTGACTTATTTTCTTCAGTTTTGAGAATTTCACACATGTGTACAATGTGTTTTGATTATTTCAACCCCCATTCTCCTTCCAAATTCTCTCTGAAGCTCCCCAATAGCCAATTCCTCTTGCTAATGTCATGTCATCTTTTTACAGCCACAGAGCTCTCTTTTCATAGCTACCCATGTGGCTCCTTAAGATGTGACGGCAACTCAACTGTTTCAGAATGACTTTCACAAGGAAGACNTACCCCTTAGTGCTATGGCCTTCAAGCCATACACGATTCCTCCTGCCATAGTCAATGTATCACATAGACCAACTAATAAAGCATGAGAAGGGCCTGGCGGTGGTGGCACATGCCTTTAATCCCAGCATTTGGGAGGCAGAGNCAGGTGGATCTCTGTGAGTTCAAGGCCAGCCTGGACTACAGAGTGAGTTCCAGGAAAGGTGCAAAGCTACACAGAGAAACCCTGTCTCAAAAAACAAACAAACAAAAAAGAAGGGTGAGAAGGAATGACAGAAGGACAAGAACCTAAGAAAGTGAGGGTCCTGTCTCTTATACACATCTAGATGTGTATAAGAGACAGGCAGAGTATAGTGCCCTAATTTCATTTCATTTGCTCTAATAAAATATCCCAACTCAAAGCAATATAAAGGTGGAAAGGGCTAATTTGACTTCAAAATTCCTGGTTATNTTTCATTATTATAGGGAAGTCAAGGCAGGAACTTGAAGCTTCACATCACAGCCAAGAGCAGAGAGAATGAATATGTAGATCCTTTCTTGCCTGTGCTTATGCTCAGCTAATACCCGTCACTTTTATGCAATTCAAGGCCCTGTTCATGAAAAGGTGCTGCTCACATTCAAGGTGTGTCTTCTCACTTCCATACATCATCAAGACAATCCCGCACAGTCATATCCATAGATCAAACTCATCTAGATTCTAGATACTCAATTGAAATTCTCTTCCCAGGTGATTCTAGGCTGTATCAAGTTTACAGTTAAAACTAACCAGTACATCCATATGCATATATTAGTTACTGTTTTGGTGTAGGCCCTATAATTCTTGACAGAAACAAGGTAAAGTAGCAAAGATACTGATGCAAAGATAAAGATGCTGACTCACAGTTGCAGGCCGTTTCTGGCTACTCGAGGATGGGATGGCATAGCAGAACAGTTCNTTTCAAGGCTGTGGTGCAAGCATGTGGTGGTGGCTGTTCACATCCCAGTGGACCAATAAGCAGAAATAGGAACCAGAGATGGGTATCACATTCAGAGGCTCACCCCCAGTGACTTGCTTCCACCAATGCTGCGTCATCCCCTAAAGGTTCCACAATTTCCCAAGATAGCATCATCAGCGGGGAAACACACATGGAAAAATCTAAGCCCAGGAGATATTTCAGACTCAAACTCCCACAGTATAAAANTTACTCTACAAGACAATAANCATTTCTGTATGTTTGAAATTTTCCAAAGTAATGTGAGGGCCATCGCTCTATCCTAAGGAGATATGGGAAGACTAGAGCTCTTCTGAGCAGTAAAGGCAGTTTAAAGAGCTCAGACAGATTGAGCAGCAGAGAAACTAAAGGCAATGGAGAGAATAAGCACCCAAGCTTCTGCAGTGGGCAGCACAGGAGGAATCCTTTGCATTAGATGTCCAGCAGAAAGACCTGAGAGAGCTCAGAGTACAACCCCACNCTCCCCTAGAAAGCATGGAGGAGAACAAGACACTTCCTAGGTGTGCTAGTGAGTCATATTTTGATGAAACAAAAGCACTTTAGGGCTGCTTGCTTAAGAGAAGAGGGCAGGATCCTGCACTTTACATGAGCTAATATCTGAAGAACAAGAACAAGTGGTATAGGTGCTGGTGAAGATGACTAGTGAACACTTGAATGTGATNCAAACCCATAGCCACTGTTGGATGAAAACACAATCCAGATCAGAAGAGGTTTGGGGCTGCCATTAGGAAACACACTGAGGAAGAGTGGTTAGAAGTCACATGATTTAGGATTTTCTCTATATAGGGGCTGGAGATGTAGGTCAATGGTTATAAGGGCTACTTCTTGCAGAGGACTTGCTTCAGTCCCTAGCACCCACAGTGTGACTCACAACTACCTGTAACTCCAATTGAAAGGGTAAATGGACTCCTGCATGCATGTGCTGCACATAAAGTCATGTAGGCATGCACACACAAAAGCATAAATGTAAATAAACTCAAATTTTTTTCTGTATGAAATTCCATTTTAAGTAATTAATTCCCTGTGTCTTTTCAGCCTTCCGAAGATAGGGATTATTTTCCTGTAATTGGCAATAATGATAAATCAATTTATTTAGGTACATGATAAAAAAATGTGCAAGAGAAATATCATCTCTTGGAAGTTAGCTACTCAGAGTGTTATAACAGTGTCTCTTAAACATTATTTTCTTCAGAATGGAATTTTCATGCATAAAGCACAGCTATGAAGTACATCTCCTAGGTCTGTGTTTGATTATTTTGAGTGCTTTTGTTTCATTAAAAAAAATAACATGCATCATAACACATAAGTAAGCTGCATATTAATTGGAAGAATCAACTAAAAGCCACAGGCCCACACTCAAAAGTTGAGACACAGGGGCTGGCAACAGACACGAGCTAAAGATAGTTTTTGTACTTTTGTCCCTGTTGTGCATGTGCTCTGTCCCCATAGCCTCTCCACAGAAACTAGACAGGGAATGCTGCTGTAGACAGCAGGAAGCACCACATGCAGGCACAGCCTTTCAGGATGGTATGTTCTGATCTCTGCAGTGCCAGGAACAGCTGCCCCCCTCNCCTCCCCCAGCCCCAATTGTTAGCCTCCGGTATGAAACACTGTGAATCTGGGAAGAAGGTGGTCAGAGGATCAGGAGTGGCACAAGACATGACCAGCACAAAAGTCCTGTCTCTCACCCGTCAAGAGTTTAGGAGGATGTGGTAATCATGATCTCATGCAATCTTAGCAGACCATAAATATCAGAGGAGATACAGCTGCCGAGTATTAACACCAATGTTTACTTTCAGAATTCTGTTTATGTATGGTCTTCTCAGTCTTTCTTTTTTTAAATTTCATTTTGAGACAGGGCCTCATGTAGCCCAGATTGGTCTCCAACTTGCTATTTAACTCCTGATTGCAGGCATGCATCACCATATCCACCTTGTACTATTTTCTCTCTCCAATTTTTACTTGCTTTATCTCTAAACGAGCAGGTGACAGGACCTCTAAGCTGACCTCTTCCCCACCTCACCCTGCGCATTTGCGTCTGTTGCCANTTTTTGTGAAGAAACACAGGACAAGACACGACTTGAGGGAAGGGAGGATTATTTTGGCTTGCGATCTGAAGCTAGATGGTCCATCATGACTGCCGAAACAGCTAATGGGCNGCTACATTGCAGTAGCAATCTGGAAACTGAAAATGAAAGGGGGTAAAAAAAAAAAGACTCAGCTTCAAATGGAAGCCAGGTCCAAAAACCTACCCCCAGTGACCCATCTCCACCCTTGAGACCTCAGCAATAAGGTGTCAGAACTCCCCAAACAGCAGCACCAGCCGGAGACCAAGTGTTCAAGGCACGGGGTCATTGCACATTCAAATGTCATCACAGAGCAAACGGGGGTGGAGTGGGTGGACAATGTCAGCCTGGCACTGATGAGGGCACAGTGTGTGCCTGCAGCTGGGAGACAATTCGTCTGCACCTGGATTCACTGTTGCTGNGTGCAACTTTGTGGGGAACCATGCTCTGCAGGTGCTCCAGGATTTTCCTGAAGGTAGCCAGCATGTCTCTCCGGTACCTGAGAGCAAAATAAATCCTCCCAATTAAAAAGCTCCATGGGAACTAGCAAAAGTACTACTTCAGAATTCTAATTGTTATTAAAAAGTAGTAGACCTTTCTGTGTCACACGCACCTTCAGGCTCCTCGGAAGGAAACTGGGGTTTCATAAAACAGAGACAGCTGTGGCTGATGACACCGTTGCTAAGGCAAATCCCACCTCCTCACATCAACGTGAGAATCTCCAGGGGAGCACGCCAGCTATGAACCCCAGTGTCTAAGGACACATTAAGGCGGCTGCCTGTTCAGAAGACAAGCAATAAAATATCCCATAACGACACCAGTTCAATTTGCAATTAAAATGATTTAGTGTCTTCATTGTTTTTTAAGTTTTCCCAACGTTTGCTGATGACAAAAATTATGTGATGAAGTCTTCAAGGTTTTGAATCTGCTAATTAATCTCTGCACCCTTACAATAACCCAAAGCAATAAAAGGAACAGTGGGAAGGGGTAGCTTCCTGNCTGAGTGGATTAACCCTTGGGAGCTGGTCTCTCCCAGCCTTGCTGCCTGGTGCTTTAAAGAAGGTCGATTTATCAACTGGCCTTGAGCCTTGAGAACAGCCTCACACATCCAGATTGCTTATGCTTCTACTTCTTCTGTTGCTCCTTCTGCTTCTGCCTGGAAGCCTGCTGTTTGCCAAATCTCTGCATTTCACAGTCCTGGGGTGGGGGCAAAAGCTCCTGGAGGTTGAACTTCAAGAAACAGTTCAGAGACTGACAAACCAGTGACTCCAAAGTCAAGGGAGAGCAGAGGAATAAATTCTGATGTGCTATTACACAGAAAGGTGATTACAGTTAACAAGCTCAGAGACAAGATTTGAATGTTCTCATCACAAAGAGCTGCTGTTTGAGATGATGGATTGCTTAAATTTCCTGACTTCATCATTACACAGTATATAAATGTGCCAAAAACATCACTGGGACACCATAAGGAAGTTCAACTGTCTGCCAATTACAAAATACACTTAAGGGCCGGCTAGAGGGCTCACTGGGTAAAGGCATTTGCCACAAAACCTGATGACCCAAGTTCAATCTTCAGGACTGTCTTGGTGGTCTTGGTAGAAGGATAAAACTGATACTAGCAAGTTGTCCTTTGACCTACACACAACAGCCACAGACACACNCACACACATGCACATACAGCTGTGTGCACACAAACAAATAAACTCATATTTAAAAATGATTCTAGCAAAGGTTGTTTGACCAGTTTTTAAGGTCAAAGTCTGGGCTCTAGCAGCCATAAAAAGCTAGGCTTGCCCACCCATTCTCAGTTGATCAATAAAATAACTAAATAGTGAAAATCAGGATGGGGGAGAGTAATGCAATGAGGTTGAATTAGGAAAAATAAAGAAGTCTGTGGTGATATTTTATCTGTGTCCCCCAATAAAATTTATCTGAGGATCAGAGGAAAATGGTCAGCCAACTGCTAGTAGTAAAAACAAAAGTCATGTAGT
>LZPO01066880.1:8981-23459 GCA_001675575.1 Neotoma lepida
AAGGAGCCACATGCCAGCAGGCAGGTAACGCCACAGCCATGTGGCAACATATAGATGAATAGAAATGGGTTAAATTAAGTTGTAAGAGCTAGCTAGCAAAAAGTCTGACCCATAGGCCATACAGTTAGTAATATAAGCCTCTGTGTGTTTATTTGGGACCAAGTGGCTGCGGGACAAGGGGTTCGGGCAGTACCAGAGAAACTTCCGGCTACACCAGACTTTGTTGACTCCTCAAGGGAATCCTTAGCCTCTTTGAGGAGTGGATAGGGGATGGGATTGGGGGAAGTAAGAGGGAGCAGGAGAAGGGGAGGGAGGGGGAACTGGAATTAGTATGTAAAATGAAAAAAAAAACTTTAAAAAATTTAAAAATGTGCATAATATCCTAGATGAAACTGAAACAAAATCATGTTTTACATCTTGTTTTAAAATAAAAATAGTCCACCAGCTGGGAAACAAACATTCAAATATGTTAGCTATGGGGGCCATTCTCATTCAAAACACCACAATGATCAAAAACAGCTGGGTTAGAAAAGGGTTTATTTGGGTTACCTATCCTGAGTCACAATCTATTGAGGGAAGCCAAAGCAGAAAATCAAGGCAGGAACTACACAAAGGCCATGGAGGNATGCTGCTCGCTGGCTTATTCCCATGNCTTCCTTGGTTTGCTTTCTTATACATNTGAGGGCACCTGATCAGGGTGGCACCACTCCCNGTAGGCTGGGTCCTCCCACATGCACCATTAATCATTGGAATCAATCACGCGAATGCCTANNAGGCTTGTCTCTAGGCCAATCTTATGGAGGCGTTCTCTCAGTCGAGATTCCTTATTCCCAGATATGTCTAGGTTTCTGTGAAGTTGTGAACCCATCAGTGTTCCAAAATATCCAGCATTCTCCATCTTTCTCTGAATGTCCAGGCCCCTGGGGAGAATCTGAAACATCAGAAAGGGGACCTGGATAGTCCAACAGAACCACTGTAGNGTTTTCCATCTAATAGCCACACTTTTTCATAAGCAGNTGTCATCATCAGANGCTGGCTTGAATAAATTTCTCCAAACTGCTTCCTCAAGGATGTTTAAATGTTTGTGGTCATTTAAGCACCTTGTCCAAAAGCAGAATGAGAGCCATGGAGAATATCTCACCATATTCTGGCTACATGGAGTAGTTGAACCACATGATCTGTAATAACTCCTGGATAAATTTTAATATATGTAGTTATTCTTGTAGCATGAAACAGTCTATTGCCATGCACCAGTAGACAAAGAAAGTCAATAGATCTTTTCTCAAGCTAATATCAATGCACTAATATGTGAGAAAAAAAAAACCTCATAGAATTTACTAGAAAACTCTCATCATGAAAGAGCCTTTTTTGTGCTTGTCTTTCTGACATGATACATGAGGTCACTCTTTTATCCTCTATAGATTTATAGTTTCTTTTTCATTATGTGCATGAAAATTTTAAAACANGAAGAGCTGGTTACTACTATACAGATTTATTAAAAATAAATTTGTTTTGAGGGCTATGGTGTTGCAAATTCAATTGAAATTGTCTTTCCACTCCTTACCTGGTCCAGTCCTGTACTTTCTTTGGAGTGAGTAGTCAGATACCCAGCAGCATTCCCCATATTATGACTTTATGCTTTATTTCATAGGCATGGCTCCAGGTGCAATGCCTAGGAGTGGTTATATTTAAAATGCTTGCATGAGACATTTTCCATCTTGCTAAACATATCTCCCAACAAAACTATCTTGTTTTTCTGGGCAATATTGTCCTTTCAATGTGTAGATATTGCTTATTGTATTTTGTTATTTTTAAGATTTCTGATGGAAAATATTTCAGTTAAATGAAAACATGAAGAAATATATATCAACTAAGACTGAAGATNTAGGTCAGCAGAACCCTTGCTTAGCATGCAGGAAGCCCTGCCTTCGAGCTAAGCACAGCATGAACTGGGTGTGGTGGCAATCACCTTTAATGCCAGGACTCAAGAGTTAGAAGTTCATGGTCATCTTCAGCTATGCTGTCATTTCTAGGACAGCCTAGGTAACATAAAACAATGTCTAAATAAATAAACAAATTAATAGTCTACAACCAACATGGGTTTGAAATTATTTTATAATATCAAACTTTAATTTTATACATTTAATGCAGTGATTTGTATGTGTTATGTAAAAAGTTCTAGAAATTTAATATAACAAAGCTACTTCTCTCTGTTTTTTACTAAAGCTTCTGAGTTTCACTTTTATTATACTGATTTTTTTAATATAAATTGATTTGTGTCTCTTTTATCTCTGATTGATCTATATGTTGTGAACTGTGAACTGATGTTTTTCAAAATGTTTACTCCATTCTCTGCCATTGTTATTGTTATTGTCTTGTTACACATTGAATTGTCACAGACACTGGGTTTATTTTTTACATTCTGATAATATCTGCTCCAGTATCACAGTATTTTCATGAGTTTTGTCATAAAGTACTCACTCTGTCCCTTTCTTTTTGGTCTAGAAAAGTATTTCTTGGTTTAAACTCTTCCAACTGACTTGTGGATCAAGTTCTTCAAGTGACTGTATTAGCTTTATATAAAATTTTACTTAAAATACATATATGTGACACCAGTATAATACACNTATTCAATTGCATAAATCCCTCTCTTTCTTCTTCAAATTAGTTTGTGACTTTCTCTACTTGTATTATCATTTATCACACGAGTTAGTCTCATTCTTGTGTGCCTTCTCACAAATGATAGGACATATTTCCTCTTACCATTTTTCACGTTCATTGTTGCTGATGCATGAGCTGGGAACAAAATGGTAGATTATTTTAACATATATCTGTACAGAGCTGTGCTGCTAATCTCATTAATTCTAATCAATTGTAGACACATGCCTTACAGACAGTATGGCTCACCATTAAGTTTTAGGGCATTTATGAGCTGGCACAGCTCCTCAGATTGCCTTTGTCAGGTTAAAGTTGCACTCTGTAGTATGGACATTGCATATTGGTTAACCCATGGTTAACTCATGATTTTGTTACCTTTTGCCTCTATAGTGCTGTTGTCTTCATGACCTTGGACTTTAGTCTGCTAACTGACATTAGACTTGCTAACATGAATCACCCTGAGATTTCTGGTGCAAATCCTAGTGATTTTTGATGTACTGAATGTATGTTTTAAAGNGTTTCCTTTCATTTTGACTGCTACATGAATTCAAANTGTNACTTACTTGCCATGTGTGGTGGTTGAATAAGAACCCATAGGTTCATATATTTGAATGTTTAATTACCAAGAAGTGGAACTCTTTGATAGCCTTATAAGGATTGGGAGGTGTGGCGTTGTTGGAGGAAGTGTGTCACTGAAGATGGGCTTTGAGATTTCAAAACCCATACAAGACCCAGACTCTCTTGGTCTATGGATCAGGATATATCTCTTAACTACTACTCCAGCATCATACTTGCCTGCTATCAGGATACCTGCCCCAAGCTCTTCNCCACCATGATAATAAACTAAGCCTCTGAAAATATAAGCAATCCTGCAATTAAATACCTTCTTTTATAAAAATTGTCTTGGCCATGCTGTCTCTTCCAGTAACAGANCAGTGACTAAACACCATGATTCCTTTCATTGTTCCTGTGATGGTTGAATGAAAATGGCCCCTATAGGGTCCTAACGAGTGGCACTATTAGGAGGCATGGCCTTGTTAGAGGAGGTTATCCCTGGGAGTGAACTTTGAGGTTTTAAATGCTCACATCAGGCCCAGTGTCACTCTTTCTTCCTGCTGCCTGATGATCTTAATATAGAATTATTCTCAGCTCCTTCTTCAGCAATATGTGTGCCTAAATGCCTCCATGCTTCTTGCCATGAAAATGATGGACTAAACCTGTGAATCTATACAGCAGCCCCAATTAAATGTTTTCCATTTATTAGAGTTTTTGAGATCATGTTGTCTCCTCACAGCAATAGAAAACCTATGACAATCCCCAAGTTATTCCAATTTTATGAAATACATTCAGTATCTTGACCACCTTTTCTAGAACAGAAATTGGATATGCCTCGGTACAAAATACATAAAATCAAGTAGTAATCAAATATATAAAATCAAATTGGATAAGGAAATCATTGCCATTGTTTCAGGACTCTGGAACACTTAATTAAATCTACAATATAAGCTAACTGCACCTCTCCTTGCCATTCTACATCCTACTTCATAGNTACTTGCTCAGCCATGTTCATTGTGACTCTGTTATCAATAGCTGCTAGGAAATGGAAACAACAGAAGTGTCCTTCAAATGATGACTGGATAATGAAAATGTAGTACAAATATGCAATGGCCTACCATAGCTATAAAGAAAAAGTAATCATGAGATTTGTGGGCAAATGGATGGAATTACAAAATACTCTCTTGAGTGAGGTAACTTACACTCAAAAAGATAAACATTTATATGCTTTCTTATTTATGGATCCTAGCTCCAAATCTTTAAATGTTAATGTATAGTCCAGGCCAACTGTGAAAACTAGGAAAGTAAAAAAGGATCAAGTGGAGGACAGTCAGCGCTAGAGAGGAGGGTATTAGGACACACGTGCTATGAGTGGAGAATGGAGGAACTTTAATTGGGGATGGAAAAGGGGCATACATAACATTAATGGACAAAAACTTAGGGAAATATTATTTTATTTGTATATAAGTACATAAATTATATATGTGTGCACACATGTAAATATAGANAGCTATATTCTATTTTGTGTGGTAATGCTCCTCTCAAGAACCAGAGACATTCTAAAAATCTTCAGTACCAGGCCTGGGAAATCTCTCTTCANTCAGGGGAATCCAGGAGACTCTCAAAATAAAATATACTATTGCCAGTGCCTTTAGTTGCTCCCAGAAGTTGAAGGTAAGACCTTATTTCTGAAGTCAATACACTTTGGACACAGTACCTAAAGGAATCAAGCTGGAGTTGACCTAGAAGACTCCTTCCTGAGGTCTATTTCTCATAGTGTACAAGGTTGCTATAGAAGCTGCCAAGGCAGAAAAGCAGCCAATAGTCTTACCCAGCTGTGAAAGTATGGACCAAAACAATGACAAGGACTGCAAGATATCTCCAAGCTGACAGTATTGGCAATTTTATCTTGGAAGAAACCATTATCTGTCTAATTGGAGTTTAGGTCCACTCAGGAGGGGTGAAATTATGTCTGCTACTGGAAACCTGGCCAACTGTCCTCTGGCTGGAAGTCATGGACCTTAGAGGAGACCCCAATACTGCTACTTTCTTAAATGAGTATAATTCCTAATTATATTCTAAATGCCTGCCCTTATATTCACAGACAAGTGTATCTCTCATTCTCTATCAAAGAAGCTTTGCTTTGNAGGAGATAAGAGTCTATTAGAGAAATGCACAACTAGTCATAATNCAGAGAACAACTGACCAGGGTGTCCCCACCCCAAAATGATGCATAANTGATGTTATTCTGTACTTAAGAAAACTTCAAGGAAAAGGGTGATGGAAAAATTATAGAACCCAGAAATGATTATAAGAGCAGGAAATCTGCTCCTATAATCTTCCATCTATGACAAGGAAGCTGCACCTGTGAAATCTTGACAACATGGACACCTCAACATGGCCTGAATAATAATGATACCAGTTTACTTGTCATAGCAGATAAGAAAAATATTAGAGGACATAAGTGAAGAGCTACAAGTAATTAATGGCTACTGCCACTACAAGATTCAGGTTTTTTTTTTCTTTTGATTTACAAGCCTCTTGATAGATTATTAAACTCCAAGAGTTCAGCCCTAAACACGCATGAATATGTGCAGCATTAGATAGACTCAGCATATTGTATATGTACATATATGAGTTTATATTTATGTAATAATGATAATTAAAGAGGAACAGGGCATAAATGTCACAGAGATAGAAGAATGAGAGAGGAGAGGACTTCTTACAGGGTTCGATTCCTTTCTTAGTGCTGCTAATATATTCATATTGCTACCATTCAAAATCTTCTAGTAGCATCTGAGTTTCATCACAGAGCTCAGCATGCCATTTGTTTTTGTCCCACTTTGTTTCTTCAGGCTTCTCTTGATACATAATGCTCCAAGCAACCTTGTTCCTCTATCCAGACTAAGTACCATCTTGCTATCTAGAGATAGCAAGATGCTTGCTATCTAGAGATGACATCTGACCCTGTCATCTTGGTAGACCTTCACTCATGCCCTGAAAATCAGTAATAGAAAGCCACCTCTCATTCTGACAAACTTTATTCCCGAGCTGATAGTTTCAAGTCTTCTTGGGGTTAGTTGAATGCAGTTACCCTCACACCTGCTTGCTGGGCTGTGGTTACTCATTTTCTTCTCTTCCATTGATATTAAAGTGAATTCTTTGAAAGTAGGAACTAAATGCTGTTAATCTCTACATCTGAGAAATAATCACCTGTACATAGCAGGAAGGCTCTGCAAATATTTGCTAAATTTATAAATAAATGATTAACTTATTGAAATTCAGTAAATGATTCATCTTAAGCTTGTAGGGTAAAGTTGAATGCTCTTAATAAATAGATTCCCAAAAGAAGTATTTTGAATGTTATCTTGTAATATTTTTTTTTAATTTTTGAGATATAATATAGTTACAATATTTCTCCCTTCCATTTTCTCCTTTCAGATTTTCCCATACACCTTTGATTTATCTTTTCAAATATATGGCCTCTATTTTCAGTAATCATTATTATATGTATATATGCAAATGTATATAGCTATATATTTTTAAATATAACTTGCTCAGTCAATATAGTGTAAACAGTATTTATGATTTGGGGGCTGATCTTTTGGTGGTGGATAACCAATCGGTATGCTATTTCCTGTAGAAGACCATTTCTCCTACTCTCAGCACTCCTTAGTTGCCTGTAGATTTTTGTGTAGAATTGAGATCTCATGGGCTTTTCTCTATCCATTTTGGCATGTTTATTGTTGGCTGTCTTTATTCAGCTCATGTTTAGGCAGTCNTGTTAGTGAGATTTTATGGTTGTAGCTTCTGAAATTCCTACAAAACACAATCTTAGAAATAAACTCCCTAATCTATTGGCTCTTAAAGTCTTTCTGCTCCCTCTACTTTAATATTCCCCAAACCTTACATGTGGNAATGTTTTGTAGANATATCTATTGAGACTGTGCTCCACAACTCTACATTTTAAGGTTTTCTGTAATCATTTCCTTCTCTTGCAAATGAAGCTTCCTTGATGAGAGGTGAGGACTATACTTATCTGTGGGTATAAGTACACGTTTATAGATTGTTGTTAGGGATTATGTTGTTAGGGATTATGCTGGTTTAACAAATTAATGGTTGTAGGTTCTCCCCCAATAACCATGACTTCACTAGTACTGAGGAGCTGGTTGGTTTCTAGTACCAGGCATGCTTCTCCTCTTGGTGAGTAGGTCATAACTCCAATTAGAAAGCTGTTGGTTACCACCCAGGTATGTGTGCCACCACTAAACACATAGGGTTACTATGCCATACTTATCATTGATGTGGTTCATAGGCATCATACCTGAATAGTACCATTGGTTCTCCCTCTCCTTTGGAAGCTTGTATGGCAGCTTCTGTTCCCATGAAAGCTAGTTCTCAAGAAGGTTCATTTCAAGTCAGTTCATGTTCAGGGTCTCTGGGCCCTGTTTGTGAAGTGCATGGCATCTTTATCAATAGGTATTTACTTTCCACCTCTGCAGGGCAATCATGACCAATAGTAATAGGTTGTACATTTTCAGAGTCCCTTGGACAACCCTAATGAACATCGCAAACTAGGGCTTCTCAAGTATGATATTAGGACTTTTGTTAAGTGGTCTTTGGCTTGTGAAGCAGCATTGTCAACTGTGATGAGAAAAGTTCATTTGATCAACATATATATATATATATATTTATAAACAGAACTATATTATAATTTTAAGATAGTTGACAGTAAGAGTCCTTATGATGTTTTATTATAAGTTTAAAGGTAGAACTTAGCAAATTCTCAGTGGTTAAACACTTACTAATAAGTAGCATTATTAGAACACAAATTCATCTGGGCCCTTATGATGTTCACACATTGAAATAGCTGGTTAAATTACCATACAGAGAAACATCGAATGTTATTTATTTCACATGTACTGTGTGTGTGTATGTGTGTGTGTATGTGTGTGTGTGTGTATGTGTGTGTGTATGTGTGTGTGCATGTGTGTGATGGAGTTCATGTAGATATAAGAGGACAACTATCACAGTAGGTTCTTTACTCTTACCATGTGTGTTACACAGTCCTGGTGGCAATTGCCTTTATCAGCTGAGATATTTAACTAGCCTGTGGTTTTTGGAAATCATTCTGACCCTTAATGTCTGGGATGATTTTATAAATTTTGATAATGTCAGAGTACTTTCCATTTTCTTTATCCTTGAAATGAGTGCCTACTACAGACATCATGGTCACTGGGTGCTGCCACTGCCTGCACTACCATTGCTACAAACCCACCTCACTCTGTCACATGAACCTTCTTGCCCTATAATCTGGCTGAGCCACTCTTGGCCCTGCAGCACACATGTGCAGTTCCTATTAATTTCAGAAATCGGTAGCCTCCAAAGCAATACAAGTGAATTTAATTTAAAAAGTGCAATCATGTTCTACCTTGTGCCGAGTCAGACTCACGATTATTTGTGACTGTGATTTAGTGCTATTTCTAGGGGGGTAGCATCTCCCTGTTTAATACTAATAGTCTTCCCAGGAAGTTTCATTAGAGCGAACTGCAATTTTTATTGCTTAGGATTTAACAAACTCCCATCTAAAGTCTCAGTGCCACTTTCTCTAGCCCTCCTGTCGCAGGCAACATTCTGAATTCTAACAATGGCCTCCTTGCACTCAGCCCACCGCCCAGGTTGTCTTGCCAAATCTCACCCCTAGAGACTTCACGCCTCTTCCCTTCCCATGAGCACCCTTCTCCTAAAATTCTCTGCTCAACACTCCTGACAACAACCTGTCTGCAGATGTACCAACAGCTGTTGCTGCTAAAGAATGGGCTTGGTTCTCATGGGTTTGAGGATTCCTGGCACAGCTTCTTCTCCTGTCTCTCAGGTTTTAAAGCAATTTTCAGCACACCTGCTTGCTTGAACTTTACTGACAAGCCCTCTTAAGAGTTCACTGAAGAAAAAAATATCCGTTTCCTAGGTACTTCCCTGTAATTCTAAATTTCACTTTAAATCTCCCAATAAAGTGTTTACCCCTGTGGTTGGCGAGACAATCTATGTCGAGCCAGTCCTGCTGTCTCGGGCAGGATCTCATCAGCCCTCATATTGCAGCAGATAAAAAAAAAAAAGGAAGATCCATTAGGGCCACAGTCTGACACACTCCTCTTGCCAGAATTGTTCTGTGTGTACCAGCACTTCTCTGCCTGGTCTGGGTTTATCTATCACCAAAGAGATTATTTATCACTCAAAGCCCCCTCTGTTCCATAGTTCTGGTTGGATTTTTGCTGTTATTTTCCACTCTACCAGAATTTCATTTTGAGCCAAAGTGTTAGTAAAATAACTCTATTCCTTTTTGTTTGAAAGTGATGCCTTGAAGTTCTGCAGACTTACCATTTCAGGAACATAATAGAATTGAGTGTAATATGTTAGACAAGAAGTCACTTCTGCAGACTGCTCAGATTGTGAGCTCCTACAAAACAGGGAATCCTAACCTTTCCTAATTTGTTTTTGGAATCCTTTGAATGGAAAACATTAACCATATGCAGAAGAATAAAATCATAGGGGCTTTGGTGTCACNTCAACCCTATTTCTTCATTCAAAGCCACTGACAGACATTTGTAAGACATTTGTAAAATATGATGGGAAATTTCNGAGATCCTGCTTTTCACCTTCTCTAATGTGATGTCAGCAAAGGGCCAGGGCCATTCAACACAAGTTCCTTTCCCGCCACCCATCACCACCCTTGGCTTCCATCCACTGTCCACTCAGATTTAGTTGATGACATACAATCTCCATGAGATTTCTATGGTTTGTTATTGGGTTTCAATTGGCCAATGAAACTCTTCAGTTAGCATTTTCAGTTGTAAACGTGGCTTGCCACCTTCATGTGTCTTTGGGAAGAATGACTTATGACAATTGGGACATGTGATCAGCTGAAATTATGCATCATCTGTGAGACTACAGGGTTTTTGTCTGAGCTAAACAGAGCAAGACATGGATGACTTCAAGACTGTGTTTCATTAGTTTTGAAACTTCAGTGAAAATGGGAAGACAGCTCTTGAGAGAACTCACACATGCAGCTGATATTGGAGACTGACAGAGTCCAGGGAATATCTTGACTTTATGGTACATTTTATATCTTAACCTCCCTGTTTTTATATGGTCAACATAAAGTGGTTAGAACTCCTACACACTTTTCCTCATTATCTCTTTAAATTGTTCTTGCCTAATCCAACTATCTCAGATAGTAGAAGTAAACAAGGGGGTGTACACCTGAAGATAACTGCTATTGCACTGCTATTTGGCTGCAGTTATGCACAGGTGTGCTTTTCTGAGGTCAGTAGCCCATCTTGCTCTATGAAGCCCCAAGACAGCTCTACATCTCATGCTGCTTCTCCTGACAGATCTTATAAAAGATCATAAATTACTATCTGCTGAAATATATGAATTTAATGGATTCCATTAATACACACCTGCATGGAAGAGANTCAGGAGCCCAAAGACATGATCAGTCAAACAGTTTTAATAGTTATTAATTACAGAAGCAGGCTATTCATCCCCTACCTATGTAGGAATCTGCAAATGCTGTAATACACTTCAAGGATTTGGGGGTGGAAGAAAAAATGGGCTTTGGCNGAAGGGATCAAATACTTATTTCAGCTAATGCAATTCTATGCTGGGATTCTTGTATTTAGTTGTGGAAGAGAGGTCATTACATTTGTACGTGAATTTTAAGAATGTTAATGTCATGAAAAATTTTAAGCAATTGTGTAAAAGGGGTTTGACCAGCATTTAATAAGGATCATTTCATTTTATCTCCAGGTTCATGATAATCAAAATGTTTATATAAAATTTCAGCTAACCAGTCAGTACAGTGCAACTTAGTTTCTTTGTATGCTGACAGTGTATCAGCTGAAACGTTAGACATGGTGGTGTAATGAGATTTCCATGAACACCAGCTTTGATCCAGGGGTCTGTTTTCTAGGGAGAAGTGTCTCATCATCTTTACCTAATAATAAACAAAGAAGNACTTTAGCTCAGTTTCTAGAGTACTTGCCNAACACTCACAAAGCAGTGGGTTCCATCCTTAGCACCACTTAAACTGGGAGTGGTGTTGAGGCTTGTATTCACAACTCTTTAAAAAATATCAGAAATTTAACTTCATTTCCAGCTACTTGGGAAGTTTGAAACAGGCCTGAGCTGCATGAGGCCTTTGCTCAGATAATAATAATAATAATAATAATAATAATAATAATAATAATAATAATAATAATAAAAGATAAACTAATTCTTACATTGTGCTATATGCCTCATGGAAATTCAGTAAGACAGATGATNATGCTCTTATGCCCATTTTACAGATAAATATTAATCTCATAGGTAGTATGGGACAAAGTGCTTGGATATAATACCAGTATGAGTTTCTTGTTTTTGTGTTGTCCTCCACCCTATTGATACTGTCTTCAACCAGTTTAAACTCCTGCCATATANCCTGCTATTTTTGTTTTGATAAAGGTAATTTTATATACCTGGGCACAATCTCGGTGACCCTGACAAGATAGAAATGGATGAAAAATGACAAATCCTTAGCCAATGCGGAATTGAAGTGTCTCTGTCTGTAAATGTTGCTCACCACACAAAGTGGGCAGAGAGCACTGTACAGACTGAACTACTTGAGGTGTTCTTCAGTTACAGCACAAGGAGAGGTGCCTGAATCCCAAGTGACTGATGTGTGCCCCAAGGCTCGGCTGGAGAGCCACAGGTAGATAACCTTGATGGACAGTCCTGCCTACACTACTTTAGGTCCTACATCTGACTACTGGACTGTAACTCCCACAGCAGACATTCCTTATCTGATAATACTTCTAAGACCCTTGTACTTTGGCTAGCTATCCCATACTCAGCCACCACACTGAGTTATTTGAATTTCGTCCATTTTGTCTGACTTAGGAGCATTTTTCCATATTGTGTATCTATAAAATCACTCATATTTTAAGATGTACATTAAGCATCACATCTCCATAAAAGTTTTGCTTTATNCTTGAGAAGATGAAAGCATTCTCACTGGTCTCCTGTGCATGCTTCCTGTAATATATTTATTGTGTGTTTTATTTCTATGACTGGTACTCTCTAAGAAGTGCAAAGGGGAATAATAAACAAGGAAAATGACCCAGCTACCTATGCTAACAAGTAACCAACACATAGTAGGTGCTCAGAAATTAACGGTGAATGCATGGACAATCCAATGAATATTTATAGAAGGTTGGAGACTATATTTTAAGATGATGTGAGGGAGAATGAATGTGATGAAGGTGCTCTTTCGTTCTCTCAAGGGCTGAAAGAACATGCTTGGAGTGTAAACAAATTATTCTCTCAAGAACGTCCTGGTAATTGTCTCATTGAGCACAGGGCACTTATTAGAAAGGTACTACTCTTAGTGTTGGTATTTTAGTGTCTGTCATTTTTATGGGCCTACAGTGCTGCAGCATACTTGTTCCAACCCTCATGGTGATCAAGAAAGCCACTTTTGTGCATAAAATTTCTGGGTGCACAAGTCTGGTTTAGATAGGCAGCTGCAACTTGTATCTTTATTGGTTATAACTCAACTGCATCATTTGGCAAAACTGTCCCAAGCAGTCACAGAGTAAATTTGATATTGTGCAGACCAGTATCAAATCTAAAGGAACAGCATATTCATTTTGTAAGTATGATGGTGAATTTTCACTTCCTGTAATTGACCCACAAAATTAATGCAGGGGAGTAAATCAAAATTATGTTACTGTCTATCTCTTGGACATGAAACATGGAAAAGATCTGTCTCTTATACACATCTAGATGTGTATAAGAGACAGGCATTAGACTCCTATTTCTACTTCTGACAACATGCAAAACGACCACCCATATAGAACTCCATGAGGAGGCAGCAGCAGTCAGTGATCAAATACAACATGGTTAAGATAGGAAACATCCCAGCACTTATGAAAATGAAGAGGATATTCTAGTGTCATGAGCATGAAAAGTGGAGGACATTCCCCAGTATGTTGCTACTGGCCGATTTGCACTGTTGATATTTTCATTATGTCCTTGTTGTCATCCTTGGCATTGCTAGAGGTNTTAAANTTGATTTGAAATCTCTCTACTATTTTTACTATACTCTCTTTCCTGAGTCTCACAATTTGTCTTCTGAGGNCAGTATTGCACTTNTTATATGTATTTTACATGTCAGGACATTGAAGTCCAGATCTGTTATGTAAGTCAGCTGGTAAGTATATAGCTTGATCTTTTGTNTAGAGTTCTCTTTTGAGTTAAAGCTCACAGAATGTTCATTGTAAGCACAGACTTCACTGAGAGAACCACTCTTCTGTCCTGGTATTGTCCCATTGACATAGNAGGCTCTTCACAAAGCCAAATGTATAGAATCTTAGCAACACTCAAGGTTGAATATCATCTGTGGCCAGCATTTATAATGGGCATTAATCAAGTATCAAGATAGAAAAGACACAATTTTGTGCTAATGACAGTCATATATTGTTGGTATTATATAAAAGTAATAGGAATTAAGATTATCAAAGGAATTAAACATAACTCTGAAGCTAAAAGAGAAGCACTCTTCAAATATGAACTGTAATACTGTGGACATTAAAAGGGAGGACAGTCCTTCATTTNCTTGGCATAACATGGCTCCAGGAATGAACCAGATTTTCTAACAGTTTGTATGTTCTACTTGCACTGTAGGCTTAAGATGTTCTCATGGCTTTTCATTGCCTGTGCAATCAGATCCCAAAGTCCTGAAGCTCTATGCCTTCTTGACCTCACCTTTCTCACTATACAATACATCTTCATTTCTCTTCTCATAACACAGGAACACATCTTTTATCATTGGGGACAATCCATGTTNCTGATCTGTAATGTCCTGCCCTTGGTTTTGCCTTTCTTAGAAGATGTAGTATAAGAATCAATCTCCTAAAGATACCCTCTGCTGAAATCACTGCAGTGGATTTTATGGACTTCTTTATCTGTGAGTCAGTACACATTCCTTTCCCTCTCCTGTCATATTCTGATAGTTCATCTATCTTGCCTAATAGGATTTGAGCTACTTGAACTGTCTTACAGTGACTAGTGTGCATTGATGAGTGAATATGGAAAGGAATCTACAGATCACAGTAGTCAACTTCACAATTCAGTTAATTTTGTAATTGCAAATCAAGAAATTCCCTTTAGAGTGGACCCAACAGTATACTCCTTCTTGTTTGCTTGTATGGCTACTGATGATTGTAC
>LZPO01066880.1:25329-39581 GCA_001675575.1 Neotoma lepida
GTAGGGGGAGAACAAACACAAGTCCAAATGCACATGCTAGGCATGGGCAGGGAAGGGCACCACATGTACTGTTCTGAGCCTGCTAGTCCAAGTAATCCTCTAGCCTCAGAGAGTTGGGATTAAAGTGCACACANACATACTGGCTTTGTATGTAGGGACTGGGATCCAAACTCAGGTCATGATGCTCAAGTGGCAATCCCTCTCACCCACTGTGCCATCTCTCTAGCCCCTCTCCTGCATTTCTAACACACAGTAGAACTGAAGGACAAAAGAGGGCAACAGGCTTTGCCTAACATTTTTAAATGTTTTGGCCTAAACAGGACATTTAGTGCAATGCTTTAGCATTTTGATGAGATTGCTCATGTGTTCTAGTCACAAAGGCTAGGGAGTGTAGCAGAGATTCCACAGACTGTGGTCAGTATCCACTTCAGTTTCCATTCATCAAACAGACCTGGAAAGAAGGAACATTAAAGCAAATCCTGCTGTCTATAGGAGGCAAGGGGCAGACCACCAAAACAATGTACTATGTCTCTTCCTTTTACTAGCTAGTGTGTTTCTCAGCATCGTAAACACATTATGAGATTTGATAGCTGTTATGGGTTCAATTGTGTTACCACAGATTTCATATGTTGAATTTCTAAATCTCAGTGTCTCTGAATGTCATTATGTTTGGAGATAGGGCCTTTCAAAAGGTAATTAAGCTANACTGAAGCCTTTAAGGCAGACCCTAATTTAATATGACAGTTGTCCATGTACGGAGAGGAAATTTGAACATACAATTTGAAACCAAGAATGCTCCAGCAGAGGAAAGACTGCCCAGGGAGATTATGAAACCATCTGTAATCCAAAGAGCAAANCCCTGGAAAGATGACGCTTGCAGACACCTTGTTCTTTACCTGCTGTAATGTGAGGAAGTAGATGACTGTTGGTTAAATACTCCAGTCTGTGGTGTTTCATTCCAGGAGCTTTATTCAGTTAATGTACTCACTCATAGCACATGCCCTGCATCAGACAGTATGGGCTAAGGTGTACTGCAATAACACAAAAATTAAAAAATATTGCTCAGCAGTGGTGGCACATGCCTTTAATCCCAGCACTTGGGAGACAGAGGCAAGGGGATCTCAGTGAATTCAAAGCCAGCCAGGTCTAAAAAGTGAGTTCCAGGACAGCCAGGACTGTTACACAGAGAAATCCTGTCTCAAAAAAAATAAATAAAAATACTACAAAGAGATCATCCCTTGACCTCTGCACATGTCCCTTGTTGACNAAAGTTTGTCTGGTCCCGCCCGGCNCCCANGGNGCTTAGACCTCAATAAACACACAGAGGCTTATATCATTTTTAAACTATGGCCCTGGCAGGCTTCTCGCTAGCTAGCTCTTACATCTTAAATTAACCCATTTTATGAATCTATGTCGCCACGTGTTCCACATGGCTTTACCTGTGTGCCTTTACATGTTGCTTTTTAGGTGGCAGAATGGCGTCTGCCCCTGTTCTGCTTTCGGCTTCTCTTCCCCTAGTTCGAATGTCCCGCCTAACCTTATTCTGCCTCACCATTGGCCAAACAGCTTTATTTATCAACCAATCAGAGCAACACATTTTTAGAAAGACATTCCCATCAGTCCCTCATGGGCTTGCTGGAAGCTGAGCTCTGTAATATTTTCTAAAGCAAGGACTGGAGAGCTTCTAGGGAGAGAAACATTGGGAGTTGTCTGGTGTTAGAAAGAGAAAGTCCTCCTCAGTTCTGTGGCTGTTACAGGGAACCCTAGGAAGAAGGATGGAGAAACACAAAGGAGTTGAAAGTTGTTGAAGAATTTGTGACTGGTCTCCTGGTATTCTTGTTGGCATTATAGCTCACAGGAAGGGATTGGCTTCATATACATTCTACTTCCACTACATGCCCACACACCAGTCATCTTTACAGATGTACCACGTATGGCCACAGTGAACTTAACCCTCTATTGTCATTAATGATCTGTTAAGCCACAAAATCTGAAATTTTGTGATTTTTGCACTTACTTGATATCAAACCATTGTAAGTTTTTTCTCTTTTCCTTCCATTTCAGTTTTCTTTTAAGGTACACTTAGAAAAGTTACAACACACTGGCCACTGAGTAAGGAGCTACGCAAGATGCAGAACTATTCAAGCCTTGTGGCCTTGCTGCTCATCAGTGAGGGAAAGAATGGTTGGATATTTTACAAGAGACACCTAAGTCTATGAAGTTAGTTGCATCCTAGGTGACAAGCCTATGCTTGTCAGCCCTCCCTGTCACATGTGATAATTCCTTAAGCCCAGTTTATCTAATTTTCAATCAAACTACCTTTCAGTGGCTCTCTCCTCCCATTGGTTGTGTTTCTGTGTTCAACACTGAAGGAGGAAGGAAAGACAGACTCACCCACTGACTCCCTTAAAAGCAAACCTAATCAGGTTCTCTATCATTTGCTGACTCATAGGTGCTATTGAAGTTGGTTTTGCCAAGTGACCAGGAGTCTCTGTCTTTCTTTTTGTTTTTCTGTTTTGTTTATGAAACTGGGTAGAACCTAGGGCTATGTGTGATATCAATCAAGGGCTCAATCACCTAGCCTTCCTGGATGAATTTCAGGAACACCACCTCTCTGGATCCTCTTCTGTNCAGTAGGCTGCAACAGATGCTTTGCTTTTTTGTTGTTGCTGTCTAACTTGCTAAAACTTTTAGAGCTTCATCTCTTACTTGTTTACATCATAGTTCGATAGCAGTGTTGTAACATCATGCACAAAACCTCTCCTGCTTGCAGTCCAATTTCAGACACACTTGCGGATCAGTCATTTCAGGTTCTGAGATATTGGAGTATCTCCTGGCACAAGGCTGTGAGTGTCCCTGGTGATTCTACACTGAGCTTCACCTGCCCCTCACTGGGTGCTGCTGAACTAATGAGAGGTCTTCACAGGAAGGAAGGCCCATCTGTCTGTGTTTCACAGAAGTGCTTCTGTTTCCCATGAGGGCCCTCTTCTCACTCTGCACAGAAAAAGTGATATGACTGACAAGCAAAATGCTCACCCAATCCATTTCTACAGACACTTCAATTTAGGCTGTGGTATAATCATACCCCAAATCAGAGGGAAATGTTTGTTCCTCACCCCTCAAATTGTAAATATTCAGACAGAAAAAAAACATAGTATATGCATTTTCTCTGTCTTTACCTTTGCTTGTAAACTACCCAGAGGCAAACTTATTAACAACAATAAACCTTATAGCCAAGGGTACTTAAGTCAGGAGATTAGAATTACCTCTCTTTCTAAAAATCTACCCATCACCCCATCATGTCACATCAATAAATTGTAAAAAGAAGCATTTACCACACAGTAGGCACAAGATTTTGTTCTTTTGATGCTGCTGCACGTCTGTGTCTCTATGTGGCATTGTCTTAGGACACATGTTCTTTCATGCTGGTCAATTCTTCTCCTNGGTGATTTAAAGAATGGAGATACNGAGTTTCACAGAAAGTATCACCAACCCAGTNAAGTGGAGATAGTCATCCTTGTCAGTCAGAGTTACAGCATGTGGCTCAATGGAGACGGTTNTGCTGGTGGAAAATGACTGAAGAAAGGCTTTCTCTATAGAGCCTCTAGGGACATGCTTCTGTACTGCATGCTGTGAAAGATCTAGCTCCAGGCTGTCAGTAAGAAGCTTCATCTAGTTACAAGCCAAACAGCAGTAACATTAATGTTTCCATAATAACAAACAAACTAACAAACCAAAACTGAGGAAACCAGGTAGAATGCCTTCTACCTGTAAAATCCTAGCTCCCCGGGGCTGAAGCAGGAGGATGGAAAGTATAAGACCAGCCTGGGCTACAGAGAAGACTCCAGTGAGATATGTAGATGATAGATAGACAGACAGAGACAAATAGATAGATGATAGCTGTACCATAGACAGATAAAAGGAAGATAGATGATAGACACTCTATAGACATTGAGAGATGATTATATGCACAAACATAATCATAAATATAAACAGATAGATGAAAGATAAATGATAGATAAATAACAGATGGGGTGAATCCATATCTCATTACAGTTTGCTCATATCTTATTTATATCCCCTTCCAAGGACTCAAGTCTGACTTTGAGTAGAATTTTAATAGGACAAATTATCTTGAGGACATGCCACAGTGTGGATACAAAAGGTAGATTTAGGCAGAAATGCCAAGATGAAGTGAGAGAAAACACACCTGAGAAGTAACCAAATCTGCATTTATCTGAATGGCACAGAAACCNTTTCCAGCATCACTGGGCCATTTGGAATTCACCACTAGGATTGAAGCTGATGAACAGCTTGGTACCTTCCTTCCTAGCTTATCACACCCTGCCTGTCTCCTGGGAACTGCTGAGTTCTGCTCGTTCTGACATTCAGTGATTGAGCAGATGTGGTCATTCATTTGACAAATATTACTGAGAGATTAGTGTTAAAATTCATGTTTTATAAACTCAGAGGCAGCCAGGGATGGTAGCACAGGCCTTTAATCCCAGCACTTGGGAAGCAGAGGCAGGTGGATCTCTAAGTTTGAGGCCAGACTGGCCTACAGAGAGAGTTCCAGGACAGCTAGGGCTATACAGAAAAGCCCTGTTTCGAAAAACCAAATAATTAAAAGACAAAAAGAAAAAAGGAAACTCAGAGGCATTCTCTTCTGTTATGTATATTTCTAATGGTCTTTGACACTTTAAGGTGGGGGTCATTATTTTCTACAAATTTTTTAAGTTGCTCAGTGTGGCAGGGTCCTGTGCTCTTTTCCCTTTGGGGGAGAGGGTGAGTAGGCTCAGAGTCAATGACACAGACTATGGAAGGATGTTAAAACAAGCTTAAGTTTATCCAGGAAGAGGCAAGCCTTCTATACCCTCTACCCTACCCCGGGGAAAGGTCTGAAGAATATGTATCTGCTGGTGTGACATGGCTGCATCTCATTGGTCCAGGTCATCTCAGATTATGTCTCAGCTGCTCTTGCTAAGGCCCTTAGGCCAACTCAGGAAGAATCTTGTTACTGGTTTGAGCCCTTTGGCCCTCAAAACTCTTAGGGCTGAGGCATCCCACAGCCCAGGATTCTGAATCCACTTGTGCTCTTCCTGGAAGAATTAGAAAGAGTAAATTCTAACTGATTCAGAATAAACAAATATCTAACCTTAGAATTCCACCTCTGCTTTGTTCAAAGACACACACCTGGACCTCTCTCCAAGGCGTGGGGATTAAAAGTGGACAGCCATGCCTGGCTATAACTTCAGTTCAAAGCAGCAGCAGAAGCAGCCAGAGCAGATNATGAGGAGAAGGAGGACAAGGAAGGGGAAACAGGGTCTTATTATGTATCTGTGGTTGGCCTGGAACTCACTATATACAGCTAGGTACCTTCAGGCTTACCAAACTCCTCCTATCTCTTACTCCTGTGCATTTGGATTAGAAGTATATCCTACCTATTCAGGTTTCACTGATTTTTCGAGGTGTGGTCCATACATAGCTGTGGCCTCAAGGTCAGATGCCTTTGCATCTCCTATGCTCTTGTTTGACCCTCAGCATCCATCTCAACTCTATATTCTTTCTACTTATTTCTGTCTTTTCTACCCAAATTCTGCTTTATTGAATTTTATCATCAAGCTGGATTGGACTTGGTAGCTACTTCTTTTACCCAATTTAAATTTCCTCAGGTAGAATGATTGGGCTCACACTGATGTCTGACTGTGCCCTGTGAGGTTTAATACACAGGTTGATGGGTCCTTTGATCCCTTTGTTCATCTCTTCAACTTCAACCCTCAGGTGAAAGTAAGGAAAGCCTTTGGCTGGCACTGGTTGAGCTGCACAGGATATTGTTCTTTTATGTCTATTGATTTAAAGAATAGAATGATTCTCACAATTTCTTTGGTAGCACAGCTTTATATATTTGTAAAGAAATATGAAAAGAGATTTTAGGGCAATTATGTGTTATTAGTAGTTAAAATATAAACCTACAAATGATTTCCAAGTTAACCTTTTGCCCTCTTGTGCCATGTACGGCCCTCTAGGATGCCATGTATGTCTCCAATTAGACTAAAAGTGGGCCTGGGGTTGGAGGCAGNTGCCTACCCAAAGCCATCTATACATCCTTATTTCATTTGGCATAAAAAGGGAAGGAGTCACCTCATATCACGGACAACCAAAGATCAACTGCAGAACTGAGATGCTATGTGATGAGGAAGAGGAGCAACCTGCATAACAAAATCAGAATCCATGAAGAATTAAAGAAAGGCTATGAAAACTTTGTTCCTATTCAATTATGTTTATATTCACTGCCTTCTTTTTATTAAATAATTTATTCCAATATTTCTGGTTATTTGGCATGTTGGTTTAAATGGAAAATTTCCCCATAGGCTCACTTATTTGAGCATTTCATCTCCAGGTGGCAGCTCAGTTTGGGCAAGTGATGCAGTGTTGTTGTAGGGAGTATGCCACTGGAGGTGGACATCATAGACTTTCTCCACTTCCTGTTTGCTCTCTTCACTTATTGCTTGGGGTTGAAGATGTGATCTCTTAGCTTCCTGGTTCTGCCTTCGTGTTTGCTGCTTGCTGTCATGGTTTACCTGCCATTACGCACTGAAGCCCTCAGAAATCATATGTCCAGATAAACTCATTTTTCTATAAATTTGCCTTTGTCATGTTGTTTTTATCACATCAAGGATCATTGTGAAAAAGGGAGCAGAAGGATTATAATTGGTTCTCCAGTACAAAATTATCAGCCTTGCAATCACAGATATACCAACAGCAAAAAGAAGTTTGTGTTTGTGTATATTTGTGAATATANACAAATACATACATATACACATATTTATGTAATAATAATCCAAGAAAATGTGGCTATTAACTTGAGATAGGGGAGTATGGAAGTATGGTTTGAGGCAGGATACCTGGGAGGGGCTGGAGGAAGTAAAGAGAAAGGGGAAATAGATGTAATTCTGTTTGAGTTGAAAACATTTTTAAAAGATTGTAAGAGCCAGGAGTGCTGAAAGTCTGCAGCAGAACAGTATTTGTTGGACAAGACAGGTTCTATGTATACAAGACATCACAGAAATTGTGACTATATCCACAGGACCTGCACAAGATCAAGCTAGCCAAAGTCCTGGCATCAGCTGTGGAGGTGCTCATCATGTCCTAATCCCTGGATGAGGAACTATTGGCAACTGATGGATTCTAGAGGTTGAAAATTCAACTTTCTGCAGAGACCCAGTCCCTGGGAGGGTATCCATGCTCCAGTTTATAGTCCTACACCTGTTGCACATACAGACAGCACTTAGTACAGTGTGTGTGTGTGTGTGTGTGTGTGTGTGTGTGTGTGTGCGCGCGTGTGTGTGTGAAGTTGGGAAAGAAAAGTGGTGGAGCGATAGTGAAGATATTGGAGGGAATGAGGCTGTATTTAATCAGAACATTTTTTTACATGTACAAAATTTCAAACAATAACAACATCTCACCCAGCAGCCTCTTGGCTGGAGAGGCTGAAGCCCTGACCACACATCAGGTGTGAATTTACATGATTGATTAATAAGAATTTTTTCTTAGGCTCTGAACTTGGCTCACCACATGTTAGCTCTGAACTTTTGGATAAGTTACTTTTTGAAGTAATATACAAAATAGGCGGGTTATTTGTGTATTTAGGAGAGTTCTTAGCAGATAGGAAAAAAATTAATAAACAGTGGTGGCTTTATATGATTGACTCTTGAGTACCACAGCTAGCTATATCCACTCTGATGGGCCAAGGTGCTGTTACTTGTGGCCTGATGTAGGGTGATACCCATGTCTGAGTGTATTCAGCCCTGCCTGCTGGGACATGTAGTGAGTGGTTTCAGGCAGAGGCACTGATGACCATCAGGTGGATGGCAACATAGGGGTTGCAGATGGTCCTTTGGCAGAGGGTCAGATCCATGGCTGGAAATCAAGTTTGTGTGTTCAGTTCCCAGGGGACTGGGAGGAAAGGCTGATTGGGAATCCAAAATTTTATGGGATAGCAGGAGAGGTGGGGAGGAGGGGTGCTGCTTGGCAATCAGAGGATGCTGAGGCTTCCTCTAGTCACAAGTACTGGTTCCCTGGCAGTCAAAGTAGTTCCATCGCACTGCTGCTGGTAATGGTTCTTCTCTGCTTTCTATTTGGGGGCCAACACTGGCTCAGAAGTTGGATTGGGCTGGTCATGCATCCTGCATCCTGAAAAACTTGGAGGTTTCTGAAGTTTGGAAAAGCCATAGTTTCCATTTATTTTTTTAAATACACTTTATTATGAAATCCTAGCAAATAATAAAAATATTGCACACCAAAAAACCGACCAGACTCAATGTATATATGTCTTAAAAAATTATATGTTGAAAGTGTAAAATTTAATGAAAAAAGATACCTTGAAACTAGCCATATTTCAAATATTATCTCTATCAATTTAAAAAATGCCAATTTTCAGATTCAGAACACAGTTCCTAACTTGTAAAATTGACATGAGAGAATGTCAGACACAAAGCATCATTCCTCTCTTTCAGTACAGTTCCTCAGCCCTCCTTTTAGTTGTCATGTAGCCATAGCTGTAGTGTTGAGTGTCCTGAATTTGCTGGCTGAATTGTAAAGGGCATAATATATTGGACTCTCAGCATGGAGCCAAGTTTTCTGTTCAAATGCTCTACAAATGATTATTGATTCACTCATAGATTACTTGACTAAACTCTAATTATTTCATATTACCATAGCCATTTNTGCATGTAATAATTATTGCTTATGGAGAATGCTGATATTTAAAAATCTTAAATATAAAGATTAGGTTGTAATTATAAGGTAATGTAGACAAAGCATACTTCCATTGATAATACTATCACTCTTCAAATTATTTAATTTCAACAATACCTTAAATGTCTATGTACGCCTCATTCTGTGTGCCACAATAAGTCCTGGTGGCATTATGGAATGACAATACCATATGTTGTATGTCTAGGGGGAAACATAAATTAAATCCCAAAGTAGTAAAACAAGCATAAATTTAAGACTGTTTTAAATAAATTAATGTGTACTCTGACTGTGGTAGAAACTTCTAATGGACAGAGCTATTATTTTAGATGGGAGAATTCACTCCCTACCATTTGGGCAAGAGAGACAGAGTCCNGTTGAGCTTCGAGAATCATAGAGGGTGTGGACCCCTCTGTTGTGATTAGCAAGTGGCTGAATCAAGAAATTTCTATCAACATTGTCTTTTGTCCAATAACTCTGCTCTGATTCACCCTAGCAAACATGATTTCTGTACACTTCCACTTCCCTCATGGAGTGTAAATACAAAGAAGTTTTGTATAGAGTGTCTGATAGACTGACTCTAAAATGGTCTTGTTTATCTGCAAGAAAGAGAGATTATTGTGATTTAGTTCATGGTAATACCATATAAGCAGGAAAGAACTTACCATACTACTTTTGCTGCCCCACATGTCCTACTATCTATGCTTTCCTCAACACCATTTCTTTACTACAAATCCTAAATACAGACAAGAAATCTCTGAGACAAGGCAGATTCCACCTTGACGTTGTCTCTTACATTATTAGCATTGCTCAAGAAATGAGAAGTCTCCCACATGATCACCTCATTACTTCCTCTGAGTCTCTTCCTTAGCTCCACCTGGAAAACATCAGCATGGTTTGCCTCTTCTCCACTTATCCAAATCCAACAAGCCTTCCTGACCAAACTTGTGTCTCAGGATTCTGCTCTCTTCTCATCTAGTTCACAGGCAGAAATGCCACTCTGTTAGTATCAAAGAGCATTTAAAACTGCAGCTGACAATCCAGCACACAATATATCATTTACTCTCATTTATTGTGTCTTAATTCTCTTACTGTGCTTGTCAAACCCCTAAATGATAGGATGCTGTATAAGAGGCAAACCATTTATCTTCAAAATATGAATAAGCATGTCAGTTTATGGGTTACAGAAATGAATGGTTGGCTTTAGAGTTCAGTGTCCTGGGTTGTGCAATGGGCTCCCTATGCCACTCTTTGTTGGTGGCTTCTTTAGATGTGACCTTGAACANTAATTTACTGATAGAAGTTTAGTCTCTACAAATTTACACACATCAAGATGTAAATTAAGAGGGTAATACATATATTTAAAGGATTCCCTCCTAATTTTAAGCATGTCTAAAAATCTTCATAGTTCAGATATTAAAATTGCATTTTCTAAATTTTTCAGAAATGCTAAAAAATTTGCTCTGTATAAAGTGAAAAAGACAAGAGATTGCCTCTTGAAGAGTAAAATACATTCATTGCTTTAATGTGGTTAAGTAAATAGAAATTTTAGCTGAACTATTTCATTTGCCTTCTGCTCTTCCTTTCAGCCTTTGCACCATTTCTAGTTTTCACAGCCAGCATCAAAGATGATTCTCAAGGATATTGTTACACTCTTTTGCAGTTTTTCCTTCTCGTGACATTTAGAAGTAGCAGAGTTGAAAATCTGCTTTTAATTCATGTTCATGAGATATGAACTCCCCTTAAATGGGACTTTCTTTTTCATTGAAAGACTCTGGCNTAAGCTGAATTAAATAACTAAAAATTAAATATTGCTCTTAATGTTTCTAAAGACTAGCATTGTGATATAATCTAATTTCTATTATCCTCCCTTTTTATTAGCATTTAAATTTTTATAAACATTTGCTGGCTCAAAACGGATATTATGTTCTTGTTAATGTTATCTATCTAATGCACTCTCCCTTACTCATAATAACTGCTAATATTGTTTAACTGTTTGAAAGTTATTAATAATTTTTGTGTGTCAAATTAACAGCTTTCAAAATCAGCATTAATTATTTCAACATTTTATTATTGTAAAAAATAAATATGCTTATGTTTCAACTGTCTGAAGAAATCTATGGGGATTTTCATTCCAAGTTATGTCTAGAATATTAACTGAAATTGAAAAGTAGATAGCAAAGAGTCTTCAAGTTTAGGAGTGAGACCTTGTTTAAACCTTGACACAAGTGCTTGACTCAAGATGGTTTTAATGTCTGTGGTCCTATAACCCTTGAGAAAAGAACAGAGAAGGTACAATAAACCACTTATTTTTGTACTCTACGTTTCACTGTCTGATTTCAGCCCTGAGACAAGCTGCCTGCCATTCATTTCCTGAACACCAATGACAACAAAGTTAAACTTCAGGGCATCTCTTTTGTAAAGAGTTTTGTTTCAAATCAGGAAAAAAGAAAACAACCGAAGTCTACTAAAAGGTCCTCAGAAGAATTCACTTATACCAGCAATAAACCTTTTAACACCTGGAGAAGGATCAATGACTATATATTTTACATNGAGANACACCTATCAGGTACTCAATCAATACTTCTTTTTGATGTAATGCTTTTGAAAACAACTGCAAAAGTGAACAACAAAAGCCTAAGTTACTGTTCTGATAATGTGTTATATATGTGTTCACACACACACACACACACACACACACACACACACACTCACAGGGTGGGATACAAGATTAACCTGTTAATGTTTATTTATTTAAAAAGCTGAATGAATATGTACTGCTGGCAGTGACAGCATCATATTTCCTTCATTCCTTTGCAAATANGATGTTTAATATGCATTGAACAAATCTCTGTGCTATCCCGATGGATAATTTGTAAACTACTAATGACAATGACTGTTGGTGAGTAAGAAACATAGTCTTATTTATCTTGATATCATATTTGTTGCAAATTTANGTAAAAACCTAAACTTGCATAATAAATGTAGTTCTACTGTAGCAACATGATCATAAAACAGCATGCTAACAAGCATGACAAGATAGAGGGGATACAGTAAGGTGCCAGAATTTCTNTCTTACCCCTTGGGTATCTCAATACTCTCACCTAATAGAAGCACAATAAGAATATTTTAGAGAACCCCAGAAATCACATTCAAGGCTCTGATCTTCTGCATGTCTCAGGCAGACACTCAGCCACATAAATGTCTAAGAGACATGGACCTCCTTGTATAGATTCCAGTCATCTCCTTCCACTTCATCTGAGAGTACAGCCTGAAAATTGTATGTATTATGTGCAAGATGCAGTGTGAGAATAACACTCCAAAAAGGACTATCTTTGCAGATCAAGATACAAAAGGTAGAGGGAATAAAGAGTCATAACTTCCCCAAAACTTCCCAAGAAAGAGGCAGAGAGTAATTACCTTGTCCCTTTTCTAAATGACAAAAGATTCAATACTTTAGGTGAGTTGGGTTTCAAAAGATTTCTCAACACAGATAAAAANCAGCTTAATAATCTGNATTTTGGATTCCTTTCATTCTCTATATCAGTTCTTTTCAACCTTCCTAATGCTGTGACCCTTTAGTACAGTTCCTCAAGTTGTGGTGACCTAAACAATAAAATTATTTTTGTTGCTTTTTCATAACTGTAATTTTGCTACTGTTATGAATGGTAATGTAAATATCTAATATGCAGGATATTTGATTTGTGACCACTGTGAAAGGGCTGTCTCTTATACACATCTAGATGTGTATAAGAGACAGGTAATTACCTTGTCCCTTTTCTAAATGACAAAAGATTCAATACTTTAGGTGAGTTGGGTTTCAAAAGATTTCTCAACACAGATAAAAAACAGCTTAATAATCTGCATTTTGGATTCCTTTCATTCTCTATATCAGTTGTCTCTTATACACATCTAGATGTGTATAAGAGACAGGTACCAAAGGAGTCCACCTTCCCAGCTTCCCTGGAGCAGTCACAATATAAGCCTTCTACTTCTTACCTGCTCTTCATTCTGACATTGTATTTTCATTCCAAGATTCAGAAAGGTAATACCTCACTTGGATAATGCAATAATAGTCAGTCACTTTTAATTTAGTCATGCAGGCTCTGTATATTTNCTGTGTAACAGTTTCCCTGAGATTTAAACACTGCATCTTTCAGAGAAGGTCTTTAAGCCAGAAGCCAAACAACTCAAAATAGTTTCAGGAAGTCCCTGAAACTGACCAGATTCTCTGGGTCCCACTCTGCCAGAGTAAACAAGCCAAGCTAACCAGAGTCATTCACAGATAAGTTAAGCTTCACAGAAGACTCTGAGACAAGACCAGCGACCTGGAAGAAGTTTAGCCCAACTTAGCCACTTCAAAAGGCCACTCTCTGACCTCTTGAGCTACCTGCAAGCTTTGCAGTATGCTCCAGGTTTCCCAAATTTTGTGAGCTGCCATCCGTTCTGGGGTGAACTTTATTGATGCAGCTGTTTTTGAGTCATTTCTGTTTCTGTAAGTAATATAAAAAACTCATTGGCTCACCAAGTTAGACTTTGGTGGTATCTGGTCAGTCAAGTGCTCCCTATCTTCAATGAGTAGCCACGTGTGTTTGTGTCTCCCCAGGAAAAGTTTTTTTCATACAACAATGTTAAAGTTTGTTTTTTTTGTGTGTTTTTTTTGTTTTTTTTTCCTGAAGAAAGAAGGGAAGGAACAAAAGAAGGGGAGTTAGGGAAAATGAAAGCTCTTATTCAGACATCAGTCTCAAGTATCTAATAAAGTCTGGAGAAGATACAGAAGATACAGATAACAAACACAGTAACTCAACAGAATCTAAAGAGAATACACAGAGTGTTGTTAACAGGAATCATGTTATTTCTATTACAATGTGGAGGAAACACACCTAGATTTACTCTTTCCTTTTCAGCATATTGAGCATCAGTGGNTGAATAATGTGATCCTGAGGATACAGGAATTTACTTTGGTAAACCCTTGAATTTTCTCAGCTTGCTATATGAGAGAGGTGTGGAACTAAGGGACACAACTGACTACCCAGCTGTGCATTGTCCCACAAGTGAGTGTGGGGAAATTCCTAAAAGCATGGGAATACATACTCCATAAGTTTAGAAAGAGTGGGNTGTAGAGTTCATGAGGAGCAGGAATAATTCACATTCCTCTCTCACCACATGCTATTCCTCATAATTTACTGGGCACAAGGTTATGAAAGTTCTTTACCTTGGTGGTAACCCTAANCTAAACGTTTGGTTCTTTTACCTAGCTAGTTGAAAATAAGACAGAGAGGGCTCTACAATGTTTCCAAACAATTCATCGATGTCCCTGAACAAAACTTGCAATTGATACCTGCTGGGGAAGAGAAAATCCGTTTTCTCTAATGGAGTATCGCTGGGTACATCAACTATATTCCAGCTATACTCAGGAGTAGTTAGCCAACAAAAACTGGACTCCATGTTTTATGTGTGCACTTTTCTTGTTTTGTTTTGTTATTTTGTCCTTTTTT
>LZPO01066881.1:11446-29202 GCA_001675575.1 Neotoma lepida
TAGGTTGTTTCCAGGTTCTGGCTATTATGAATAATGCTGCTATGAACATAGTTGAGCATGTGTCCCTGTGGTATGATTGAGCATTCCTTGGGTATATGCCCAAGAGAGGTATAGCTGGGTCTTGAGGAAGATTGATTTCCAATTTTCTAAGAAACCACCATACTGATTTCCAAAGTGGCTGTGTAATTAAGCAGCATACAGATGGTCTCTAGCAGCCAACCATCCCTTATCAAATTTCCTGCCATTGAGTAGATGTGCATGCCTGTCCCCTTGCCTATAAACATATGTTAGTGTGCCATTTACACCTCACACTAAAATGTTTACAATGTCACAGACATGATATGGTTCAACAGCACCAGCACTTGATGCTTTTTCCAATTGGTGTTGCAATACTTGCAGTTTTCATTCAAGTAATTTAGTTTGAAAATTTAAGTTATAAATCAGTTCCCTACACTATTTTAATCCATGAATGTCATCTTGATTGGGGACTATTTAATTACAGGTGATTATGTTGTCATGACTATCTACTTTGAACTAAGTAGAAGAATGGGATACTTCACTATCCAGACATATATTCCCTGCATACTGACTGTGGTTCTGTCCTGGGTGTCATTTTGGATCAAAAAAGATGCGACACCAGCAAGAACAACATTAGGTAAGTTGCAAAATATCATCCACCATTTTGTGCAGTTTTAATATAGAAACATTCGCAAAATACCTTCAATTAAAGAGAATTCAAATACAATTCATTGAAGAGCTATGTGAACCATGCTTAGAATTTTTCTCAGTATCCAAGTTAGCATGCTCTCTCTCTCTCCCTCTCTCTCTCTCAATATGTTTTATTCAATCAAAGTGTGCATCAGAAGAATAGGCAGTTTTATTTCAAGGATGCTTCAAATATTTAATTTTTATAAAATTCACTTGCGAGAATGTAATTGTTCAAATCCTCATTATTGCTTCAAGAAACAAGAGAAGTTTCTTGTTTCTGTTGTTTCTTAGAATGGGCTCCATATAAGAAACAGGATGTAGTGCATTAGCTAAAGAGACAAGGGTCATGATGGATGGAACATAATTTCCCAGCCCAGCTCTATTTTAGGCTTATAGCATGGGGGATAAAGGCCTGTCATGTAAGTGCACTAATATTCACAGATTGCCTAGTCATCAGATTTCTTGGTTGCAATGGTAATGGTGCTGTATAGTAGAAGGCATCCTCAGTGTCCACCAAGGATATATTGCTCACACAGTAACACCTATTTGTTCAGTGGATTGTGGTTTATTTTGGCCACAAGATATAATCTGATCCAATTTGGAGTCTTAGTGCACATGCTCCTAACTGTCCCTCCATCCTGTCTCTGAAGCAGACTTGCAGGTTTGCTTTCACAATGATCTCAGTGCCAGCATAAACTCTGAAGCCTGCTTCAGGCCTCAGATACACTCTGCTGCCTAATTTGTCTTTGAAGGTTTTGGAAATTCAAATCCCAAGAGCAAAAGTTTCACACCATGACCAAGGAGCTCTCTGGGTAAGAGCACATCTAAGCCCATCATGAACATCTACTATTCTTATTTCAAAATGTCCCAACAGGATAAAGCNTTTACATCTTCTGAGGACATTAAATTTTTTTTGAGACTCTACTACATGACAAGTTCTATCATGGTCCTATATCTGATTGAAAGCATGAAACTGACTAATTCAAAGATCCTGCTAGGCCCTGCATCACACCTTGACAGCACAATAGAGCTGACCCTTTTGGCTGGGACATGGGTGAGCCAGCCCCAAAGGTGTGAGTGTGGGAAAGCTGGCCCCATTACTTGTCTGTCATGTAGCAGCGTGGGCGAGGGGGAGATGCCCCGTTTGACCCTTTCCCCTCACCACCTGCTGCAGACGAGGGAGCCAACCCTCCCTCTTACCAGCTGCAGCACTCAGGAAGGCTGCCCCTGTACCTCACCTAGGCATCACAGTAGAGCTGACCCTGTTGACCAGGGTGGAGGTGAGCTCAGCTCTGAGAACATGAGCATGGGAGCTCTGGCCCCACCCCTCATCTGCCATATGCTGTCTTGGGTGAGGGAAAGATGCCTTCCCTCCCGCAACTACCTTTGGCAGTTAGGATAGAGAGCTGTTCCTGAGGTCATAAGAGTGGGAGAGCTGTTCCTGCCCAGCTGCAGCACTTGGAAGAGTGACTCCTGCAGCACTTGGAAGAGTGACTCCTGCACTTCTCCTAGGCAACATAGTAGAGCTGACCCTGATGATTGTGGTGTAGATGTAGGTGAGCCAGCCCTGAGGGCATGAAAACGGGAGATGTGATCCCACCCCTTGCTCCTTGCTGCGTAGAGTGAACTAGCCCTGGCAGTGCTGGAGAGCTCACCTCAGTGGTGGTGACGGGGAGAGCTGGTACTGAACAACCCTACAACTACCCAGGCCCAGAGCCAAGGTTATGAGTTGGCCTACGCCAGCATCCACCCCATCTATGATCTGCTGGAGCATGTGAAGGGACCAGTCTTATGGACCCAAAGCATCAGGATCTCCACAACACAGGGCAACAACAGGATAACCAAGAGGAGTCTCAGTGAAGGCCCAGCAAAGATAGTGTAGTAAAAACCAGAGGCCTCAAATCAGACCAATAACTGTTTGCAATGAACACTTGCAAGTAGAGATAAATGGACAAAACAGTAAACTGTGTGACTCACCATGTCACACTGCAGCTTCCATGATGACATTTTNCTTTTTCTTTCTTTTTTTCTTCTCACTTAAATTTTATTTTATTTTATTTGGGATGGGGTTGTAAGGGCAGAGGGTGGATACAAAGGGACAGGGAGATGGGGAGATGATGCATGATGTGAAAGACACAAAGAATAAATAAAAAGAAAATTTAAAAATCAAAAATGAAAAAAAAAGAAAGATCCTGCTAGATGAGGAATCTGATGTCATATTCTATTTGGCTTTTTAATTCTCTAGAATATATGCTTCCCCTGTGTATATCTATGGTATGTGTAGAAAACATGTTAAATAGATTCTTAGTAGTTTTTGAAGTAAATGTTTAATTTGCTATGGCTTAAATTCAGCACTGAAATATACATTTTAGAAATGATTCTAACTTTTAAATGCTAAGACCTGCCATATTTGTTCTATATTATTTTGAAGGACCAAGAGGCATTTATGTTTGTGATAAATAACAACTAACATTTACTTATAAATATTTCTAAGGCATCCACATACCTTATCATAATTTAAAATCATTACAAAATTTGTACTAGTAATGGAATATTAATAAATAATGTGTTTGTGAGTTTGTTAAATAAATAATGTAAAATATCAAAATCCCAACTCAGCAAACTGTTCTGCAGATGGGAACACCCACTTCCCNTAGAGCACAGGTTATCACAGTGCACCTAAGTGAGACAGCTTTNATTGAGAGACTATTCTGCCCAACATTGTGTCTTCTGTTCTCAACAGTCTGTGGTCAGTTCTGTCTCCTTTCACTGGAGAGAAGCTTTGTGTTGGCAAGTTCCCCAAAGCACCTAGTTTTTTAAATATATATATTATATCATATATATAAATTATATCATATATATAAGAATTATGTGCACATGTATGTGTGTGTGTGTGTGTGTGTGTGTGTGTGTATGTGCAGGTGCCCAAAGAGACTAGAAGAGGGCATTAGATCATCTTAGGCTACAATAGAGTGACCCTAACTCAAAAAGAAAAAGCATGGCCTCAAATATGTGGCTTGTCTCTTATGTGCAAGTATGAAGGCCAAGGGATTGTCATCCTTGAAATGTTAAAATTAGAAGACCTGTCCCTTCAAACCCTGTGTCCATAGAAAATACACTTCTAAAATCTTGCTATAATAAAAATGCTTCAAATGAAACAAAAGTTGAAAAACTTGATCCAGAAGACCTGAAACTACAAGGAAAAAATGCGCAAATTAAATAGACTAATGAAAACAGATACAAAATCAGATCTGTAAAAAAATAATGGAAATCAGTAGAAGTAGTAAATATGTGATATAATCAATATGAAAAAATTGGTTCCTCAGCCAAGCCTGGAAGCATAGACCTATAATTCTCATAGTGGCAGGCGAATCATTAAGCTCAAGGCTAGTCTGGGATAGAGATGAGTTCAGGAGAAGTCTAGGCAATTTAGTGAGTAGGTGAGAGCTAACTGGAAATAGCATGGGCTTTTGAAACCTCAAAGACTGTCTCTAGTAACACACCTCTTCCAGCAAGGCCATACTTCCTAATCCTTCCCAAATAGTTCCACCAACTGGGAACCAAGTATTCAAACAGATGAGCTTTGGGGCCACTCTTATTCAAACCATCACAAGTAGTGTACACAAATAAAAGCATAAAACCCAGCAAAAGTATAGAGCACACACACACACACACACACACACACATACACACACACACACACATATTGTATACATAGCACTGCTTTCCATGTGCTGTGGTTTGAATCTGAAATGCTGCCTGTGGGTCATGATTTAAGTGTTCTCTCTCTGGTGCTGCTGTCACTGAACCCATAGGAGGAAAGGTCTAACTGCTACAAGTAGGTTGCTGGGAATGGGCCTCTGAAGGCTACACCCAACTAGTTCCAGCCTCGTTCTCTGCTTCATGTTCAGTCTCCATGTGAGGATCTCTACAACATGCTTCCTGCTATGATTCCGTTGTGAAAGGTCCCCACCAGGTCTAAGGTCCAGAGGGTAGTGCTATTGGGGAAGTTCAAAGACTTTTGGGCAGAAGTCTCAGCTAGGACAGGTATTTGATGGGTAAGCCTAGCTTAGCCTAGCTTCTCAGAGCTCCCTGCTTCCTCATCTGCTAAGGTGTGAACGGACCATGTAACAAGTCCCCACCTCCACAAGCCTAGCCCTGGCTGCCATACCATTTCTGCCATGATGTATTAATACTCCCTATATTATGAACCATAAAAGATCTTTCTTCCCTTAAGTTGTGTGTGCCAGATATTTAATCACAGTNACAAGAAAATGAACTAATGAGTTATGTCTCTACTTGATGGTAGAAAACCTTGCAGCTAGTAAATCTGGCACAGACTCTCCATACACAAAAATTAGTTTTACATGGAACACACTTGGAGAGTAAAGTCAAAAGTGAGCAATTTCTAGAAGAAAACTTATGAATTTAATATTGGATTACATAAAAAAATTCTCAAAAAACAAAACATTTTAATGAAGAAAACAGGGGTATTTGGGACACAAAATATACTTGAACAAATATGCACTTCATATTATTAGACAATATACACCACCATAAAAATTTACTAGTTACATATAATAACAGTGTTTTCTTCAGTGTAAATTCCTTCCCATTTATCTTTGGTTAAATTGTATGGGGCTAGGAGAATTTTTGACTATATGTAAAAGTCTTTGTATTAATAGTTTCTGACAAAATATGTTATAATTATGACAACTTTTAATTATTGTAGAATATTTTTAATCACAGAAGCTAATTCCCCAAATATCCAAAATACAATCAGAAGTCACAGATCATACCATAAAATACGCCAATTTGGAGGTGGCAGATATGTTAGCATTATTTCAGTAGACTACTGAAATATCAGCAAACACATGCCTTGATGAGCACACTTGAGGTAATGGCAAACAGGAACACAGCTCAACAAGACAGCATCAGTGCAGTGGAGAACCAGACACACTTTTAGGACAGGAAATACTCTACTAAAAGAAATAACTCACAAAATGGAGCATGCCAGGGGAAAAGATCTGTGGACTTTAGTGTAAATCAAGAAAAATTTGTGCCACAAGGANAGAAAATAAACTGAAGAAATATGAACATATTGACCCTGGGGCTTGTGAAATACCAAGGAATAAAGTCTAATATTTCTGCCATACATGTCCCAGAAGAAGCTAATAATGCTGAAAATGTATTTAAAGAAATAGTGGCTAAATATTTCTTCAGTTTTTCAGAAAGCAGACAAATGTTCATATTCATGACGCTGAGTAAATTCCAAACAAGGTAAATCCAAAGAATTTCATGCTAAGACAGATTATAACCAAATTCAAAAGTGGAAAAATCCTTGAAAGTAGTAGAGAAAAAAGACATGATCCTTCCTACAGGGCATCACAGGCTGAATGACAGTCGACTCTTGTTGAAGTCATAAAGGCCCGAAGGAAACAGACTCTCAACCTGAATTCTTCAGCCATTGAGAACCTAATGTAGCCTGACATAAGCCTTAACTATTTAAAGATAATGTTTAGGACAACTACATTATAACCATAGAAAAGTAAAGAACAATAAGGTGTCTACATTTTATTGAAATGGGGATAAATCCTATGTCCACACTAGTTGGAGGACCCCTTGACATGCTGTACAGAGTGATGTGCACTCAAAGACATCGTGGGGACTGCAGGTGCCAACAAGGGCCTTGAAAATCTGAAAAAAAAATCAAGAAGGAATTTTACAAATGGTTGAGGTAACTTACAGAGCAGCAGGAAGGAAAATAAGACACAAGAATTCAAACTGAAGCCGGGCGGCGGTGGCACACGCCTTTAATCCCAGCACTCGGGAGGCAGAGGCAGGCGGATCTCTGTGAGTTCGAGGCCAGCCTGGGCTACCAAGTGAGTTCCAGGAAAGGCGCAAAGCTACACAGAAAAACCCTGTCTCGAAAAACTAAAAAAAAAAGAATTCAAACTGAACAAATGAAACTTGTGTTCTAAATATTAATAACCATGTGTAGTATGAACTACCAAAATAAAACAATTACAGCAGAGAAATTAAGAGTGGGAAATGTGAAAACTTGTTCACAGATATTTTCAGATAAGGCATCTCAAAAAGAGTGATNCTGGGACTGAGTACAGAAGGGCAGGAGTTCTGCCTCAACTGAATGTACCAGGCTTTGTTGACTCCCCACAGGAGGCCTTACTCTTTTGAAGGAGTGGATGGGGTAGGTTGGGAGGGGAAGCTGGCGGGGGACAGGAGAAGGGATAAGAGGGGGATCTGTGGTTGGTATGTCAAATGAAAAAAAAATTAAAATAAATTTAAAAAAAGAAGGGCAGGAGTCTACAGAGTGAGCAGGCAAAAAGCATGAAGAAGGACACAAGCACGGAGTGCAGAACAGCATAGGACATACAGGAAGGTTATAGTCAACATCTTTATCTAAAAACATTTAGAAGGTGAAATGCCAAACAGTGAATTACTAAAATCTATCTTATGTGTGTTCCTTTGTTGTGTGATATTTTGTTTGTGTTCTGACAAATAAAACCTGCCTGGAGATCAGAGGGCAGAGTTAGCCACTAGTTAACCATAGAGGCCAGGCATGGGGGCTCACTCCTTTCATCCCAGAACTAGGGAGGTGACGACGGGAATATAAGGCAGATAGAGACAGGATCTCACCGCCATTCGGTCTGAGTTTTTGTAGAGGTAAGAAGTCTCTGGTGGCTGGCTGCTCTGCTTCTCTGATCTTTCAGCTTTCACCCTCAATATCTGACTCCAGATTTTTATTATTGAGACTAATTAGAGTCACACTTCATTCCTTGATGTAGGATTGTATTATGTTCCCAGAACCCATCAGAAGTTTTTAATGCAATTGGGAAATGCGCTAAATGTGCCTCACTTCCTGACCCTCCAACTCACATATTACGACGTGGTGCTGGTTGCTCCCCTCCTGACTGACCACGGGCTGCTCTACCACTGCCAAGTGTCATGGGGCAACTGCCACATATCCCCTGCCTGGGACAACACTCAAGAGTCAAAATTCAAATTCTACTTATTTCTTAATTTGCATCATTTTTGGCCTTCTGGTCTGGCGCACTGTCCTCTTACACTGACAACTGTCCCCTCTGCAGGCATCACCACAGTGCTAACCATGACCACACTCAGCACCATTGCCAGGAAGTCCCTGCCTCGGGTATCCTACGTCACTGCTATGGACCTCTTTGTGACCGTGTGCTTCTTGTTTGTCTTCGCTGCACTGATGGAGTATGCCACCCTCAACTACTACTCTAGCTGTCGAAAGCCAACCATCAGGAAGAAGAAGACATCAGTGAGTGACTGGGATAGCCAAGGTTTTCTCAGATGTAGCAGGGGGCAGTGTGTGGTAAATGTGTGCTGAAATGCTGTTATGTCCTTAAGGATCTTAGAAATCACAATAAAATTATAGATGGGGCAATAAGATGGAGATGCCTCCCACTTCTCCAGTGTCAGTGACTGGTGTTGACAGGGCTAGGAGTAGGCTTGCCTTCAATACTGCAGAGTTTCGTGGCCACTTTCTGACTCCACTTCCTTTTTTTTTCTGCAGTTATTACATCCAGACTCCACAAGATGGATTCCTGATCGAATAAGCCTACAAACACCCTCTGTATGTATAGATTTATAGATGCCAATATCTCTGGGAACTCTGACTAAACTAAGCTTGCACCAAAAGATATATTCTTCATAAATGTGTGTATTGAGTTCAAATGAGTGCTGCATTTGACCCATTAAAAATGTTTTTTAGTACTATAAACAACCAAATTCCCTTGCACAGCAGGGGAAACCATCCTAACCTTTGTACATGGGGACCTTGATGAGGCATGCATGCTTCTGGCTGGACTGTAACATCCATGTTCTATGTATTCACACACACTAAGAAACTAAATGATGTTTGCTGAGCCATCTCTCCAGCCTAAACTTCTTTTAATATTTTAGAAAGCAATCTTCCAGGTCTTTATGTTAATTGTTATGTATGTCACATTTTGTAGACCTTCTGAAATGCCGATAGGTTCATATCAAATATATTGGGGACAATAGTCTTCAGTTTGTAAGTGATGTTTATTCTGGTTTCCACTTCACTGTCATGAACTGTTTTTTCTTTTTTCTTTTCCTTTCTTCCCCTCGCCACCTCCCTGTGGTTTCTAGCCTGAACACCCTGCTCGTATGTCCTCCTTCCCCCACAAATAACAAGACTCCCTCCCTTTCTTTTGAGTACTTCTGAGGTAACATATGTCTAAATATCAACTCCTTTTATGCTCACGACAAGTGAAACTGAGTGTAGCAAAATCAACCCTATAGATGCTAATAAGGAAACTGGAATGAAAACATAGAAATGTCATTTTAAATCACAGATCTCAACCACTTTTGTCATGTGCCATGTTTGTATGGAATCATGACTCTTATTCTTTGACTCATTAATTACACTGAATGTTTCATTCCAGCTATCCATCATGGCTGGCTCCTGGCTCTTAACAATGCCTTATATTTTGTACATATCAACCATTTTTAGGAGGAAAAAACATATAATCTTTACTCTACAAATATGTCTCAGGGGGGTTTTGTCAGAAGAGTAGTGGGCAAGCATCTTATCGGCCCTGAGCAGCCATCAGCAGATGCTTCCAATGAGTGTTAAAGCCATAGAGAAGTGAGATGCAGGGTGACAGACACCAATCAGAGATAATAGCCTAAGGTCCCATGAGCATGTCTTCACACACAGCCAGAGGCCAGAGTGTTGAGGGAAAATATTGATGTCTTTGATGTAGAAATGACTCTGCCGAAAGAAAGGGGAAGATCTTTTAACTCAGAGAATAGGGGAAATCTCCCCCACAAAAGAAAACTGTGAACAAAAGGGAAAGGTTAATGATCTAAAAGAAGGTATAAGACAATTCCCAAGAAAAGGTGCCACTGCAGATAAGAAGGCACATTAAGGTTGACAGCCAACTCACACTCACACAGTCATGGGGCGTGGGGTGGGGATAGAGCAATTTCCCATTGGATAGAGTTATCACCAGTTCAACTCTTATTTTATTTCATTCCCAGAAATAATCAAACCCAAATGAGAAGTCTCCAAGGGATAAGGACAGAACCAGGAACATGTATATGATTGAGACAAGTTACTCATGCTGCCCTGTGCCTCAGTTCCATAACTTGTTAAATGCAAGATTAATGCCCTTCATGGCACTCCGGAAACCAGTGTTCCATGGAGGACATGAGCCTGTGTCATATGCAAGGTGAAAGAGGGGGGAGTCAGTCACTGGCTGGGCCAAAGATGACACTGAGAGCAGCATCTGTTAAATCTCTTTTAGGCATAGTTTGAAATATTTGAGAAAAATGAACAGGTACATAGAGAAAAGTGCTTACACAACACACAATGCAGCCATGGAGGACTTGTCACATCCCAAGTTCTAGTTCAGTCCTGTGAAGTGGAACTCATTTCAAATTCCCAAGCTACCAAGCCCTGGAGTTCCCCTGACTATTGCACAGAGTTTCTGCTGGGTCTCAGCAGCCCAGATCTTCACTTCCCTAAATTATAACAAGAAATAGAGATTTCTCATGTCCCAAGAACCTTTCCTGCTGCTTTTACTGTATCCCCCAAAGTCACCATCTCTGNTAATTTGTCTCTATCCCTGGAAACACCTGTTGCCCAGTCTGGTTCAGTGTCTTCCCTCAAGGTCCACCGTCTCCTCTGCCCACAGCCCACATTCACACCATTACTGAGGGACTACATGATACATAGGTTTGAAGGACTGAGTAGATAAATGCCTGTCTGAAAAATGCCAAAGCACATAAGTAAGAAAACTTTTAATAGAGTTATTGTCTAATAAAGATAGATTTTCCCAAATGGAGCTTGTCAGAAAGGCATATATTCTTCAAATACACTGGATAATTGGCAGAGATGACTCTGGTGGTTTTGATGTACATTTGGCCTTCAAAATCATGAGGCTAGATGGTGTACATCCTCACGAGAGCTGGCCATAGCAAGTCTTCCATCTCTATTTATACCCCAGAGCTGTGGAAGCTGCTACATAGTGGTGTTCTGAAGGCTCCCAGTGAACTGGGTCCAATGCATCCTGACTCTAGCTGGACTCTCCCCAACATACATGTACACACATGTTTCCCATGTGCAGGGCTCCAAAGGGCTTCATGGAATAACTTTGAATATTCAACACTGTCCTTTTGTCCCATTTGTAATGCTGCCTAGTCATAAATCTAGCCATCCAAATTAAATTCCAAAAACACAGACAAATGTGACAGTGCCTCTGTAAGGAACATTTCTAAGGACTCTGACAAGGCTAAGTACATTCTATATGGCATGACACAGACGCTAATAATTCAGAATGACCTCATTCTCAGCACTGTGGCAACCATGGCCAAAGGAAGGAACCACTACCTACTCATCTAGCTCAGACATGGGCTTCTAGAGCTGGATGTGGTGGTACAGGCCTGTGTTCTGAGGAGAGTGAGACAGGACGGTCAGTCCGGGATACACAATAAGTTCCATTCCAGGCTAGTCTTTTTAATGTTTGAGACTGTAATATAATTACATTGTTTTCCTTTTTCCCCTTCCTTCTTCCAAGTTCTCCTCATCTACCCATTTCCCTTTTTCAAATTCATGGTCTCTTTTGTCATTAGTTGTTGTTACAGCACATATGTCTATGTATACACATATAGATTCCTAAATATAACCTGCTCAGTCTGTACAATGTTACTTGTATGTGTGTTTTCAGGGCTGACCATCGGCATTGGATAACCAATTGGTGTGCTCTCTCTGAAGGAAACTGTCTCCCACTCTCAGAATTCCTTATTTGCCAGTAGTTCCTTGTGTAGTGTTGCAGCCTCACAGCTTTCCACCATTTCCTTTGGCATGTCTATGGTGTTGGCCTTGTTCCTCTCACATTTGGGCAGTCATGTTGGTGAGACTTCATGGCTGTAGAGTCTAACAGTGCTAGGAGACACAATCTCATAGCAAACTCCCTGATCTTACATTCTTTCTGCCCCCCCCTCTTTCACAATGATTCCCAGACCTTAGATGCAAGAGTTGTTTTATAGCTGTATCTGTTTTAGGCTCCATAACTCTGTATTTTGATTGGTTGTGGTTTTCTATATTGGCTTCATCTATTGCAAAGAGAAATTTCCTTGATGAGGAATGAGAACTACACTGACTTGTGGGTCTAAGGACAAATATTTAGAATATTGTTAGGAATTATTCTGGTTTAGTAAACTGATGGTTATAGGTTCTCCTCCAAAATCCATGACTTCACTAGCCCTGGGTAACTGGCCNGGTTTCCAGTACCAGACATGGTTTCCCTATCATTGAGCAGAACTTAAGTCCACCAAAATGTGACACCACTGCACCATTAGGGTTATTGTGCCATGTTGGTTGTATTTGTGGTTCATAGGCATTATAGCTGGGTAGAACTGATGGTTACTTCCCTCCTATGGAAGCTCAGCTGGCACCTTCTGTTACCGTGAAAGCTAGTCCCCAGGAATGAGGCTTTCCAGTCAGTTCCAGCTCAGAAGCCTCTGGGCCCTGTGTCTGAAGTACACTGTGTCTTCAGCAGCGTCTTCAGATTTACCTTCCAGCTCTTGTGGGTAACAAAATCCAATAGCAATAGACTGTGTGCTTTGGTAGTCTCTTAACCTGATCAACAACTCAAAAGAGGGCTTCTCATGTCTGATATGATGGGGCTAGTCTATTTTTAAGAAGAGCATTTCTTAAAACACAAAAACAGACAGGCAAATCAGACAGGTAAAGCCTTCCAGTCACCNTCGACTGTTTAGTCAGATTTAAAAGCACCTCTCCCTAATGGAACTCAGTGTAGAGTGTAGTTAATAGCTCTTGAGGGCTTGACAGCTGTCTGAAAACCTGGGGGTTCCATTGGAGGCCTCTTCTCAAGCTGGGTGATTCCTCCCAGTTCTGAAAGAACAGTGAGTCTTTGACTCCCTTTTCCTCCAAGGCAGGAGGGCAGCTTGGGAACAGAGAGTATTCCAGCCACATGTGTTCAAGCTCTCTTTGCCTGGGTTACATGCAGTAACAGCACTCTCTCACCGTCAGCCCATAATACCTGTTACTGTTTGCTAGTTAGAATAGGTGCCATATTTATCTTCCCATGCTCCAATATCCATGTGTTTTAAAATTGAAGGAACAAATCTATGATATGTACGTATTTGCTACAAAGTAACAGAATTGAGATTTGAAATGGTTAACACATTTTGAAAATGTGTGACCCTCCCTCCCCCCAAAATCTAGGACATAAAGTTTTAAAACTGCATCATGGTTTTCCTTGTTCACTGAGCTGCAATGGTACAAAGGACAGGTTGTGTCCAGTGCTGGGTAAGTGTAGGGTGGGCATGGCCTGCATCCCTCTCCTCTAGTAGCAGACTTAAGATGTCCCTGTAGCTCGATGCTCCCCAGGCTGTTCTTACCAGCATTTCATGATTGCTATGCTATTCTTGTGCCTGCAGAACTATTCTCTCCTGGATATGAGGCCTCCACCACCAGTGATGATCACATTAAACAATTCCATGTACTGGCAGGAGTTTGAGGACACCTGTGTCTATGAGTGTCTGGATGGCAAAGACTGCCAGAGCTTCTTCTGCTGCTATGAAGAGTGCAAGTCGGGCTCTTGGAGGAGAGGCCGCATCCACATCGATGTCTCAGAGCTGGACTCATACTCCCGGGTCTTCTTCCCGACATCCTTCCTCCTGTTCAACCTGGTCTATTGGGTTGGATACCTATATCTTTAAGTGCTGCTCTGAAGGATGACTGAAGAGTACTTGATTTACGTTTTCCCTTCCTCCACCCCCAGACAAGTAGTGACCAACCAAAAAGTAGCAGGGAAGGACACTACTCAAGTTTGTTATGTTACCTTGCAGCAGCATGGGAAGTACCTGAAAAGTATTCCTTATAAATATTTCACTCACACACACTCACGTGTGTGTGTGTGCATACACGCACACACATACACACAAACAGCAATTGCATTTTAAAGTGATATTCTTGCTAATCCCCTCTTCAACCTGTAGTTTGGTATTTATGAATGGCCTTGGATACTAGAAGCTGCCAGTTACCATGCAAAGACACCTGTAAAACATGCAAACAAATATCCAGAGGTTCTCTCAGGCCCTCACTCACCCTTATGTAGCTTCCCTTTGTGCTCCTTGGCACCAGTGCCTGTGTGTACAGTATCTCCTTAGTGGGGATGGCTGACCTCACTCTGAGATCCAACTTGAACTTCAGTCAGCTTCGGTCCCTTCTGTGAGGTCTGTTTGCTCGGGCACTGCTGTGCTTAGCTCGCTCCCCTCCTCCTGGCATCCTTCCTGCCTGCCTAGGAGGTACTCATATGTATCAGCCACAAGTTCCCATCTGTGGAAAAAAATGTGACTTTTAAAACTTGTTGCTGAGACCACAACTGCTAGTTGTCTCTGAATCTCACAAAGTAGTAACTTTCTTACATCAGTATTTGTATACTGGGTTTCTGGACCAGTTGCATTTCAATTCAGCATCTCTGTAAGAGCTGTGTTTTACAGGACCAAGTCTCAGTCTCAGATGATGAGTGTAGCTTATATTATTGTTAGGGGTTCAGTAACCGTCTTCATCCTGCAAAGACATGCAACATGGATAGGCCTTTGTTTTGAAACTGTATTCCAGAGTGTGAAATAATGTAGACAATATTTAATCATGAACATTAACATTCAAATCAAACCAACATTAGATGCAAAAAAAAAAACCCATGGGTAATGGTTATCTTCAATTACACAGTTTGATGAGCAAAAATTATTTTGTACTTTGAAGTATGGACACATAGCAAAATCCCAAAGAACTCTCCCCCCCCNAAAATAATCAGTTCTCTTTTGATATTTTTATAACACAGAACAAATTTGCTTCTTGATGTTAGTTCTTTGCTATGACCACATGCTCTTGTACACTTCAGGTCCATGACCCTTTTGAAGTGTCCTCTATTGGCGACACGCAGACCGCGGCCCTCCTCAGCAGTATCTATCTCGGCATTATACAGCATTCACTGTAGAATCCCTCTGTGCTTTGCTCTCACAAAGCTGAATTAGCTTTATTGAAAGTCATTCAGTTTTCCATTTCTCTTATATATGCCGTATGATGACATAGAAAAAGGAAAACATTATACAAATAGAAAATATGAAAGTGGTGATTTCTCCCAGCTTTTTAGGTGTATTTCAGAAAAGGTGATGGCTCTGGGAGAGACCAGAAAAACTGAAAGTTTGCATTTTTGCCAATTTTTTCTCATACTGTTGCACATGAAGTGAGTGGGAAAATAGGCACAGCTGCTCAGGTGGAAGGGTAATAATGGCTGTCTATGTGTGTGAGTTCTTCAGTGTCTTCTCCTGAGTTTCAACTAATAAACTACTAGTCAGGTAGTTACTACATAAGGCTCAAACCAATTGGTCTCTAGTTAGAAAATTCAATTTAAAAATTTAAATAATAAATACTTGTGGAGAATAAGCTGAAGATAATGACTCAAATTAAATTTCTCCTCTGTTGGGGGCAGTTTTACATACAGTACACCAGTATCTCGGAAACCCCCACCTTCGGCAGGCCTACTCTAGAGGTACCACAGTGCTGAAAACAAAGAGAAAGCAACACATACAATTGCCAACACTAGAAGTTTGGAATTTCTAATAAGAATTTTAACCTGTTACATTTCAAAAGTTCTGGAGAAAACTAAGTTTTCTAGTAATTTTCTTTTCTCAAGGATTTACCGTAGCAGAACTGACTCCCTGCTACCTTAGAACAACTCCATAGTTGCCTCTGCTCTCAAAACTTCTCAATAATTAGACTTTTACAAGGAAGACATCCATGCCAGTGGCCGTCATCGTCTCCTGCCCACCCTTCGCCATGGTGATTCAAACACTAACAGAACCAGCGTATGTTCCAGGGGCATGCAGTGCCAGTCACCCAGTAAAATTCAATCATCTATGTCAGTCTGAAATGTCCAGGATAAACCATTCTATTTCATGAAACAGGAGAAATGCCTACCCCTTGCTCAGGGGCACAGCCCGGGGCCTTTAAAGCATGAACTTTGAGGAGAGTCTGGTGCACCAAGAGGAGAGTGAGAAATGCACCCCCCCCTTAGACCCCAGCTCTCCTTACTTGATGAAGAGGGACATGTGTGTGCACACAAGCTCAAGCCTACTCTAGTCTGCCCATTCTACTCCGTTTCTTTTGCATGTAGAGCTGTGGGATGCTTGGGTAGTGGTCTGAACACCCTGCATTTCAAAGGTGCTACTGTGTCCCTCACTCTTAGAAGCACTCTAAATGAGTAGACTGTTTGAACAAAGGTTCCAGATTTCCGACCACTGTGGATCACACTGAAAACTGTGACTGTCTCTCCGTTAAACTACACCCTGGTGGATGGGAAAACTAAAATTGTGTTTTACACACCAGTTTTAAAGCAAAATGTCCTTCAAAACCTAGACAGTTTCCCCATGGGTGTCCCAGATGTAGGGGGGAGGACAGTGCTAATAAATTTACTATAGACCCAGCCAACACTGCCCCCAATTTACCCAACATATGCCTTAAAATAAAACATAAAACCCCCAGTTTTTCCATTTTCCAGAAGTTTCCATTTCCTGCAGTAACCTGTATTTCATACTAAATTTTACTGTTTTTTTAAAATGCATGGATAAAAATAGGATTTCATTTCTTTATATGACAACCAAACATATTCACTTTTGCATCAGCTGAGTTAATTGCAGACTTTTATGGATTCTTTGAACATGGAGATGCTTGTTCTTAACCACAAGTCATTTTCATGTTCCATGTAGGAACCTGAGGGTAAGTGTCCACAGAGCGGCACTGGTCCAGACTATTTGACCTGGTAATAAGCTGCTGCGGTGAATGTTTAGATGTGTGTTGTAGCTCTAAACAATGCCACATCTGAAAGCGGTAGAAGCAAGGGACCAGGAATCCCATTTCACATCAATTTGTCTTACCCGCACTAGGAAGCAGTGGTCCACTCAATCCAAAGGGCTAGGAAACAAAACAAAACAACACCTCTGCCTCCTTGGTCATTTTGGTCTCAGATACCAAACTGAAATTTTAATTTGAAACTTGAAGAATCGCAGCTCGTCCCAGATGCCGTACTTCCATTCTGTCACTTCAGTGCCCTTGAGGCACCAAGCATTTTGAATCTGTGGTTTGGCAACTGCTTTTGAGTGTTTTATTTTCTTTTAGAATTCAAAAACGAGTTTCCATATTAAAAATAATAAAAATGACTAGAGGTAAACACAGTATATAACTAAGAATAAATGGAAATGTTGAGTTCCGTTTATACTGATAGATTGTGGATTTGGAGATTTAGAACACAAGTATACGGATAAGTGTTTGGAAGTAAGAAGGAGAGAAACAGAATGCTAACACACAGTTTTCCCTGAGCTCCCTTCAAATGGCTACAAGTGCCCATAGTAACATTGGGTCAAAGGGTATGCAGTACCAGGAATCCATGTTCTCCATGAAAGCATGGCCAAGAACTGAATGCTAAGGAAGCCTCAGGATGGACAAGCCCATCTCTGATCCCTCATTGTCTTACTTTCCATTGTAAACACGGATTCTAACATAACACAGAGAAGGAAAGACCTGTGACTTGACATGATAAGGTAACAGCTAACACAGTCACCAGCCCCAGAATAAGAATTTGCTTTGTTTTTTTTTAACTATATTATGGTTTTGAAACCTTGAAGTTAGGATGTTTCTGCCCCCCCCTTTAAGATTTCTTCAGCTTATAAGATAATAACCCCATGGTAAAAGCTTTTTCTAATTCTGTTAAAGTTAAAAGAGAAGATATTCCTGTTTATTTGCTTCCAACATGTCTTTTAGTTGAATGATACTTTGGTTCTAATATTCCCAGTAAGACTCTTTTAAACCTCCTTGTTACTTTTCCTGCAATAAAATCCCAGTCTTAAACCAGCTTACATAAATCAGTGCTAAAATCTGAATTGAACTCTGATTGGTCATTAAAAAGTTTCCCATGCTTTGCGTTAACCAGTTTTTTTTTTTT
>LZPO01066882.1:0-10209 GCA_001675575.1 Neotoma lepida
GAGTGTGAGTGAGGGGCATGGCTACCTTACCAGTGGACAAGGTCACCAAGGAAGGATTTTCTTTCTGAGGAAATGCTGTCTCTAGAAAGCCAAGTACCTTGTTCTAGGCCAGAATAGTAAGGAATGGTGGCTGCTGTCTGGAGCCACAGCCTGTGCCTTTATCCTTAACCTATGGTGCAGTTGGGGTCCATCCTGAGCATGACCTTGGGCCCACAGAGCCTGCTTCCTTTCTCCCACCCCGAAAGCTTACCTTCCTTACAACTGCACACTCTGACAATGCAAAGGGAAGAATCTCCAAATGCTTTATGTATACAAATATATGACAGTCAGGGTGGGGTGTCAATTTACATCAGAAATGTGGTGTGCCCAAAGGATCTGCCTGGTGGGGCAGAGGGGGAGCGGCTTGATTTGATATTTTCTGTTACACATGGCCATTGTGAAAATCTCTGGTCACATGGACAAGACTAAATCCATAGCATTTACTAGAACCAAAGCCAAAGTCAAAGTACCTCTGCTGATGCTCTGAGCTACATCGTACCCAGGACTCACCCCAATCAACATGGGAAAAAAATGCCCTTGCTCTTCCTATGTATACACTCAAGTGTTTGAGGTGAACTGATGTGATATTTGTAACTCAATTTAGATACTTCAGAAAGCACACACAGAGAGCCATGAAACAGAGTGGTGTCAGGGGTAGAGGGTGGGCCATATTCTTTGTTCTATCTTTTAAAATCTCCTGTGGGTTTGAGATTCCTCGTGGTAATAAGATGGGGAAAGCTATATAATCCAGAATTCGGGGACAAGAGCAGAATGACCAGTTGGATCAAGGTGAAGGCTGTATCAAGTGGTCTTGTTTCAAAAATCAAGGTTCTGAGCTGTCTATTTGTTCAGCACTGCCTGCCTGGCCTGGCCTCAGTACAGGTGCTCTGGCAGCCTGTGAAACCAATCAGAAAGCTGCTATGACACCTGGTGCAAAGTGGGCCTGGAGCAAATGGAACCNCAGATTCCTGAGTAAGGCTTCTGACGTNACAAGCAAAGATGGGGCTCTGCCTCCAGCCAAGCCAGTTCTAAAGTTGGACTCCAGATTTTAGGGGTTCTAACCTCCCGTGGCTTCTCAGGAGTCATCTTTTCACTACATAAATGTAGTGAAATTTATGAATAAATTCATTGAACATTGTGCTATATGCAATAAATATAGACAACAAGAATAAAAATATGACTGGGGCTATAACTCAGGGGCAAGAGCATTTGCCTGGCGTGCACAGCACCCTGGAGTTCTGTCTTCAGCATTGGAGAAAGAAACAGGGTAGAGAGAGAATGATGGTCATGGTTACAAAGTGTGATCAAGCTCCTAAAGAAAACAGAGCAAAAGGCCTGGCCATCAACTCTCCACCTTGCCTAGAAAGAAAGAGGCTAGGGAGACAGCTCAGTCAGTAAAGTAGTAAAAGGCTTGTGCTGCCAGCCCAAGGACTTGAGTTCGGCCCCCCAGAATCGTGTCTGATGTTAGCGTTAACTGCCAATTTGCCAGGATCTGGAGTTTTCTGTGGAGTGGGCCTCTAACACATCTGTGGGGGGGTTGTCTAAGTTAGACTGATCTCTGGGCAGGTCCACATGGGATGATCATGATTGTACTGATAGAGGAAGTCCCCTCGTAACGGCGAAGACCTATTCTCTGAGCAAGTGGAGAAAATGAGCCGAGCACTAGCATGCAATCATCACTCTCCACTCCCTGGGTGCAGATGCATATCATCAGCCAGACTCCTGTTCCATATACCATGCCTTCCTTACCGCTGCCATGTCTTCCCTACCATGATGGACTATACATCATAGAGCTGTGAGTAAAGTAAATGCTTTCTCCTTTCAATTGACTTTGGGGGGTGGGATTAACACAGCCAAAGAAAAGTAACTGAGACAACAAGTTACAAAGAAAATAGACAATAAGTGAAGCTAGGTTTTTGTGGCATGCTTTGTAATCTCAGTGATGAAATGGTGGAGACAGGGACAGGTGGGTCCCTGAGGTTCCCTGGTCAGCCAGCCTTGGCTCTTGGTGGGATACAGGCCAATGAGAGCTGCATCCAAAAACTAGAGAGACAGTGCCTAAGGAAAAACACTCGACGTGGTCTCCTGGCCTCCACTGGCACATACACACATGTGCACTCATGTGCATCTGCACACACGTGAATGTGCACGCACACATACCTAAAAGAAAATCTACAGTATCCTCTATATGTGCCATCTCTGAAGAAAAAGACGCCAACTTGACAGAATGTAAGGAAGTGGTCATAGCTGGAGAAAATAGAGAGATGCTGGTTAAAGGTTTCATCATTTAGTTAGAAGCTGAGTAGGTGCTCAGGAGACTGAAGAGGGTTTTTCTAACACAGGAAAAAGGTAACAAGTGATGAACGGTAATTAATTGATGCAGTATTCACCCACAGAGTGTACTTACGTAAGTCATCCCAGCGTATACTAGAAACAGATACAATTCCATCTGTCCATTATATTTCAGTGATACTGGAAAAAATCAACACATATATATAAAACTAAAATAAAATNTCTTTCTCATCTGTCCAGTCTGGGGCTAAATAAAAATAAAATCCAATAAGCTGGCAAGCATGCGGAATAGACAAACAAGCCAAACACCAAGATAGTCTGCTCTGATCTTGGAGGAACACTTGGGTAGAAACGAACAGGATGATTTGAGCATCCTGTGACTGTCCAAAGCCTGAAAAACAGAAAGCCCATCAACAGTGTGTGGAAAGCAGCCACCAAGTGCCCAGGATGGTCTGGGAGAGCAACAGGTTCCTCAGCAGGGACAAGCAGGGGCATGGGCCCACTTCAGGGAAATCCTTATCATGTTCAGTGATCCAACCTGGGTCAGCAAACGTGGATGATGCCTAGCCTTCAGCATGTATTTCTCCACTGTGCTTAGATTGAAGGGAGGGGCTGGTATTGAAGCTGGAAGGTCTCATGGGTTTTCCCACCCTGTGGCCCTACCCAGAAGGAAAATGACTCTTCTCTTCTTCAAGTTCCCTGCATAGAGAATATGGGTGCACAGTGCATGGCATTAGAGAATGCATCAGAAAAGGCTTTCCTGGTGAAGAAGCCACACTAAATCTGTGCTGGGAACATCTGTCAGATCATCTGAATATTCAAATTCAATTTTCTTAAACTCTGGATTTGGGCTGGCATGACTGTACTCTTTGATTTTCTACAGCCCAATCCCCAATGATTTTATCTCATAACTTTTCATGTGCTTCTGTCCCAGGTTGGCCTGGGCTTATGCATGGAGTGGCTAAAGGTGGACATCTCTATTACATTCCCCTGGCTTTTTTGAAGGTTTAAAAAAGGAAGAAACTTTTGCCTCCTCTAAATGCAAATCTTCCTGGGAACACTGTGCCTAATCTCCTACAACTAATTAATCTGCTGGAGCTGATGAAATGTTACCTCTGCATTTTTTTTGTTCCTTGTATACAATTATTGTAACAGTGGTGAATTAATCAATATTCCCAATCCAACTGTAAAAACAATCAAGAAAAGCAGTGCTTCTCAGGGAAAAAAAAAACCCACCAAATAATATTTATTAACTCCGTCTCAACCCACAGCAGAAGCAAATACCGTTCAGGCATTTTCTGCAAGTGTAATAAGCAAACTCAGATACATGATGGAGGTGGCATGTGCCAATAATTTCGCCATTTTACACTGCAGAGTAATTGAAGGATTTAATGAGAAACAAACCAATAAAAATAAATAGACCATGCTAGAGGAGGAGAAACCGATCTGAAATGGAAGTTGCTCCATTGTGAGTTGAGATTTTTTTTTTCTTTTGCTTGGTTTGACCATGTTGGAAAGGGGGGTGGAGGAGGAGGAGCAGGGGCACACAGTGTCAAGACAAGTAGCTCTTACCCACATTTTCAGAGAAAAGAGCAGAGTGTTTTGTTCCTGCAGATGGATACCCTGGCTAGAGTCACTGTGACTTGTTGACCGGGGTGTGATCCTTCTACCTCATGCAGCCTTGTACATCCCTCCTGAGATGCACTACAAGGTCAGAGACACTGCTGGTGGCCAGGAAGCAGTGAATCTTCCTAGTGGCCAGACTGAGGTGAGCTTGAGTGGTGGCCCATGGGAAACACCACCCTGTGGACATCTCCAGCTGGCTCTTGACTGCGAGTTTCATCTCGGGAGCCTCCTTTCCGCCAAAGCATCAGATACAACAAAGTGACTGGGACTCAGGATCCCCACTCACAGAATGAGTCAGTGCTCTTCAAGTGTGGATAGGTAGACACTGTGTTTACTCACCTTTATGCTTGGATCAAGGGTGAGCCGGGCATGGTTCCTGCCTGTGGAACTCATGGTCAAGCTGAGAACAGAGATTAGATCCTACCAGGGACATGATGTGTAGTTCCCTAACCATGAAGCAGAAGTCTTCAGTAATCCTTCTGGAAGGAGGAGATAGCAGGATCTGGTGTGGAAGGACACTCCGAGAAAGCAGGCTCAGCTAGGTGGGTGCACAGGAGAGAGAGGATCAGCAAGGCAGGCAGAGAGGTCCCAACCACAAAGCTGAAGACCTCCAGGAACAAGAGGATCATGGGAAGGTGAGCTAAGGCCAGGCCAGGGAAGGGCCAAGCTAGGACCTCAACAGAAGAAGAAACCAGGGAAGGAGAAGTCAGGCTCTGTACACAGGTGAAGCATGGTAGAGTCCTGGCTATAGAGCTGGGCTCTTTCTGGTTTGTACACTGTGACAGGGGGTCCCCAATCTATTCCCAAGCCAGAGCTGCTGCTCAGCCACTCCTCAGCGGGCAGCTGGGCTGGGACACATGTCATCTTTCCAGAGACATGCCTTATTGTCCATGACAGCTTTACATTAGCAAAGGAACGNTTTTCTAATGCTTTTATTCTTTCTTTAAATCAGGAGAATCCAGCTTACCATGGTTTCTTTAAGGGATATTATTTTGGGCTTCTTTTTTCTTAGAACTTACCATCTAACCCCATGGAAAACTGAGAACACTTGATTGCTCTCTAGGGCAGGAGAGCAAGGGTGATAGAAGATGAACACAGGCAGCTGNGGGATCCTTCCTGGCTCCCGGGCATGTGAGGCCAAGCAGTCGTCAGGCCTCTGTTCCTGCTTCGTCTGCAGAGCTCACTTGACAAGCACTGATGAAACAAAAGCATTTCAGTTGCAAACAAACTCAAGCGAGCTCCTGCCAACACCTACCACACAGGGGACAAGGACGCTGCTATTCACACTCTTGGTGAGCTTNGGGNCAAGAGCACCCCTACCCAAGTACAGTTTAAGCTTGCCTAAGAGCTGACAGCTAGAAGACATCCTCTGCCATCTATGTCGCCACTGCCCTAATAGGAGTGCACAAAGTGGGGAGTGGGGGGTCTGTTTGTGTAGAACCTACAGAACTCACAAAGAATGTTCCAGAAGTATTGGNGCTTTTCACTACTTCTATAATATTGAGAATGTTTTTCGTGCTTCAGCAGCTCAACTGGGTAAAATGAAGGCACNGGGAGAGGAAAGCAGAAAGGGAGGAAGTCAGAGAGGAAGGATGAAGGGAGGGAGGAATAAAATGAGTGAGGATGGAAGAGGGGAACTCAGTTCAGACTGCAGAGCCCTCTAGAAAGAGTTTCTGTGGAGCCATAAGAGCTGGCCAGGCCTTGACCTAATCTCCCAGGCCTTCTGATGTCAAGGGTCCCTTGAGCTGTGGAGAGTAACTTCAATCTCCAAGAAATGGGAATGATTATTAATGGGCCAAAAACTCCGTCCGGAGAAGCCCAGGTCTCAGGATTTAGGGGTAATATCCACACTGTTGCAAACCCAGGATAACNACAGAGTTGCCTACAGTGAAAGGTGCGCTGCTCCTTTAATCTGAGAGCAGCAGGCCACTCTAAGTGACAGTGCAGGGTTTTCCCTTAGCAGCACAGGACAGAAAGTACTTCTGAGACCGCAGGCCAGGGGACTGATTTTTTTGAGACATACAGCTCATCAATAATAGCCCATCTCTACCCTATAGCCACCTGCCCCATTTTCCACACCCTCACTGAGTCACATGATAAAAGAAAGTGTCTCCCCCGACAGGCATATCTTCCAGGATATATGCCCAGGCTACACACCAGTGCCTGAGGACCAAAGTATTAGTCTCACCTCTCATAACTTCCCATTGGACCTCAGTTTCCCCATTTGTAAAGTGTCAGGTTAGTGAGGACAGAGACACAATAGCTGAAAGTTTGGTGCCTCATGCCTGAGAACGACCCTGAGGTCAACAGCTGCCATCTTCAGTACCTTCTCCCAGTGGAAGAAGGAAGATGTACTTTAGCTAAGTGTTTCAAAGCCTTCTGTTCACATTCCTTGACTCTGTTAATTCTGGGCCCACAGTGAGGAGAACACTATGGGATTGTGTGGCAGATGTTACTCATATCCCAGTGAACAGGAAACAGAGTACAGGAGCCCAAGACAAAATACAGCCTTCAAGGACATACCCCCAGGGGTACACTTCCTCCAGCTGCACCCCACCTCCCATTTCTTCAAAACCTCCTAAAATGGAGCCAAAAGCTAGGAACTTAGCCTTCAAACTTGAATCTTCTGAAGGGAACTCTCCATATTCAAACTATAATCTCAAGGAAAACTGAGCCATTCAGAAAAGCAAAAAGCTTTCTCAGAGAGGTGACCCCCACCCCTACCCGCACAGGTTTGTCGCAGGAACAGAGAAGACAGAAACCATGGACCACAGATCAAATAGGTCTCTTCAGCCACGCTCAGCTCCTGGGACAGTTTCTGGGTGAGTCTGGAACTGATTTGGGTCTCAATAGCACACTTAGGCTGCTCAGGGACTTCAGCTTCGACTGTGAGTGACAGAAATGCCACCAGGGCACAGCCTTTGGGGATCAAACCAGCAGAGACTGGACAGGATGGGGTTGGAGTATGACAGCAGACCCAGAGCTCTCATGGGGCTACTACTCACTGGTCTAAAGCCTGCAAAACCCCAAAGAAATGGATCCACCATGGCTACTTTGAATTCAGAGCCTCAGTCCCAGAAATTGGGCATGGGCTGCAGGGCATCCCTCCCTGAGGAACATGAATTGGTCAAACTCTGAGCCAGTTGCTTTTCGAAGTCTAAATCAGTGAACTGCCACTGTGTCTCCCTGCCCAGTGAAGGGCTGTTGCCAGCAGAGCAGCTTGGAGATGCCCATGAAGACACCACAAGTCACCAGTGCACTGGCTGCAGGACCTCTGTGGTGATGGCTGGTTGGTCATGCCAGGCTTCTGCCCCAGCTGTCCTCAGCACCCACAGGCTGGTGTCTTCCTCATTGCTCCTGGTCTGCAGGGCCAGACAGCATCAGTGGATGCCAATGTGGAAAACATAATAAGGAAGCAAAGCTGACTTCTCCAAGCTCGTTAGTGTGGAAGCCTCGACTGAGCAGGGCTGACCCCACAAGTTAGCACCCGGCACTGACCTCTGTCCTCATGTGCTGTCAAATGAGCCCACTGAGATGAGAGCATTAACAAACTTGACCAGACACGTGTCAAAATCCCTGTGGAAAATTCAAGCAAAAAAATACTAACAAGTCGTCACTACACACTAGCATGGACTTTCTAAACCATCGGCATGGTGATATAAGTTCCAGCAGGGATGAGTTTTATGAGACGGAACATTTTTATTATTATATTTTAAAAATTCTGCCTTTCTCTATTGGCTAGAATTGAAATTTCCATTTAGTGATGTGTTTGCCATTCTTTTTAGCATCCTCAGACCAAATCAGCCCAGAGCTCAGTACACTTGCAGATAGACACACAGAAGGAATCCACCTGTCCCATGTCCAGCGTGATTGTCATTTAATGAAATAGGCTGTAGCTCTCACACATGCCTGGCCTCAACAATAGAACCAAAGTGAAAGTAATTACCAAGCACAATCATAGTTTACATGTTAGTTATTGTAGAACACAAAAAACCAAGGGGCCACACTAGGTTAAATGCAATTAACACTGAGGGCCTGGTGTGCGCCTCCTGGGAGGGGACCGGTCAGGCCGTTACTGCTCGGCTCCAGATGGAAGGAAGAGACAGTGTGCGCTTGCCCCTACTGCAGGAGCTGAAGCCTTCTGAGGATTTGAGCAACACCAGGCCTCCGGACGGGGTACCACACGATGAGTCCTTGTTTTCTAAATGCTCGCCAGGAGTATGGCTTCAGGCATTGAACATCACATGTTAAGAGGCAAGCATGTTGGCACCAGATTTGTTGGCACAAGTCTATAATATTAACAGCTCAGGATATGAAGTTTAAGACTTACCCAGATTAAACAGTGAGTTCAAGGCCAACCTGGGCAACTTGCTGGGATACCATCTCAAAATATTAATAGAATAAAAGGGGAGGGTGGAGAATAGCTCAGTTCTGGTGTTTGTCTAGTATGTGTAAGGCCCTGGGTTTAATCACTAGCAATGTGCAGGCACCCCTTCACACACACACACACACACACACACACACACACACACACACACTGCACAGTAAGCATATTTAGACCAATGCAGAACCCAAATAAGTCTGCCTGGGTGTGGGACCCATGGATAAGTAGGAGCTGGAGGAGAGAAGGCTAGGGGCCAGAAAGGGAAGATAATGTTCCTCAAAAATGGAGTCAGAGTTTATTGTGAAAGGGGAGCTGAGACAGAGGCAACAACACTGGCAAGCATAATTTCACATGTTTTCCCTCCACTTCCCACTTGTGCTCACCTACGGGCTGGCCCTTGACATTTTGTTTGAGGGACTGTGGTGGTTGGGTGGGAGTAGGAACCCTATTGCCATAGTCAGGGCAGGGAAAGAAAGAAGATGAGAACCAGAAGAACAGAGGTTATTGGAAAAGGAAAGTCATAGTAGTCATTGGAGAAGATTGGTTATTAGGATGTGGGAGAGACTTCATGAGAATCCTCTGTCAGAAGGCAAGATGCATGAAGGCTTTAAGCCNGTTTTGAACCACNTGCCTTCATAACCCTGAGCCTTGCTTTGATAGGAAGGGATTGCTCAGGGCCAAGAGACCGGTTAAGAGGCTTAGCAGGACCCAGGGATGGTGTAGTATCAAGACGACACAAATANCCAGGTGGCCAGGAGTGTGGGCCTCTGATAGAGGAGATTGAGATGGTCACCTGGATGACAGAAAAAGTCAGAGGGAAGGTAACAGGCTGGGGATCAGGTTGAACAGGGAAAAGGGCACAGATGGTCAAAGTAACCATCTTGTTCAAAGTACCCTTACTTCACAAGTAAGAAACTGCACCTCTGTAATCCCAGCACTGAGAAGGCTGAGGCAAGAAGATCACAAGTTGACAGCTAACCTTGTCTACATAGCAAGATCTTGTGTAAAAAGTCAAACCAAAGGCTTGGCTCAGTAGCAGAACAATTGCTTATCATGATGGAGGCTCTGGGTTCCATTTTAAGGTAAAGAAGGAAGTTGGGAGAGCAACAAGAGATACACACAAAATAACTTACATGAGTTTGTAGAATAGAAAATAAGTAACCTCACATACAACAAAACATTTTTACATATTTAAAAAATCTTAATACTCCTTTACTGTCAACATATCCCCCTTCTTTGAATTGTCAGGTTTTCTTGATTGTGTGGGACAGACACTCATTACTGCAAAANNGAGACTTAAGGGCTCATTTTCCCAGTATGAAAGGGTTGAGACTGAGCCTAGAGGGCTGAGCCAGCCTCTCCTGTCCTGGGGGCCCTCATCATGCCACAGGAAGCTCCTTTCTCTGTGTACCTGCTTCCTCTTTCTGACTTGTTTAGGTAAAGGGGTGAGACCATTGGGAATCCTGTGCTATTTCACTTTGTGACAATGCAGAAGAAAGGCCTTGTACGCAAAGACTATCAGAAGAACCCCAGGGACTTTCTCAGTCCAGGCNGCATGTCCATTCATGCAATCAATAAGCCAAGTCAGTCATTCATTGAAGCCAATATTGATTGAAGATCTTCAACATGCCAGATAGAGTCCAAGCATTAGGGACATGGGAGTGAACACGACAGGATGACTCTGAAGAAGTTTAAAGAATAATGGGAAAAGACCCACAAGTGAAAACCAAGCAAACAGAAACTAACAAACAAGCCAAGCCTGACATCCAATGATTCACTAAAGTCATCCCGAGGGCCGCAGAAGGAGATGGAATTTCCATTCTCTTTTTTTTTCCTCTTCTTTTTTTTTATTAAAAAGATCTTCCACT
>LZPO01066882.1:11309-36217 GCA_001675575.1 Neotoma lepida
TCCTTTGCTTTACATCTAGTATCCACTTATGAGTGAGTACATACCATGTTTGACCTTCTGGGTCTGGGTTACCTCATTCAGCATGATATGTTCTCTAGTTCCATCCATTTGCCTGCAAACTTCATATGGTCATTGTTTTTCTCTGCTGAGTAGTACTCCATTGTGTATAAGTACCACATTTTCTTGATCCATTCTTCAGTTGAGGGGCATCTAGGTTGTTTCCAGGTTCTGGCTATTATGAATAATGCTGCTATGAACATAGNTGAGCATGTATCCCTGTGGTATGATTGAGCATTCCTTGGGTATATGCCCAAGAGTGGTATAGCTGGGTCTTGAGGAAGATTGATTCCCAGTTTTCTAAGAAACAACCATATTGATTTCCAAAGTGGCTGTACAAGGTTGCACTCCCACCTACAGTGGAGGAGTGTTCCCCTTGTTCCACATCCTCTCCAACATAAGCTGTCCTCAGTATTTTTGATCTTAGCCATTCTGATAGGTGTAAGATGGTATTTCAGAGTCATTTTGATTTGCATTTCCCTGATGACTAAGGATGTTGAGCAATTCTTCAAAAGTCTCTCAGTCATCTGAGATTCTTCCATTGAGAATTCTCTGTTTAGCTCTGTGGCCCATTTTCTAATTGGATTGTTAGATATTTTGATGTCTGGTTTCTTGAGTTCTTTATATATTTTGGAGATCAGCCCTTTGTCTGATGTGGGGTTAGTGAAGATCTTTTCCTATTCTTTAGGCTGTCGTTTTGTCTTATTGACCATGTCCTTTGCCTTNAACAAGCTTCTCAGTTTCAAGAGGTCCCATTTATTAGTTGTTGCTCTCAGTGTCTGTGCTACTGGTGTTATATTTAGGAAGTGGTCTTCTGTGCCTATGCGTTCAAGAGTACTTCCTACTTTCTCTTCTATCAAGTTCGGTGTAGCTGGATTTATGTTGAGATCTATGATCCATTTGGACTTGAGTTTTGTGCATGGTGACAGATTTGGATCTATTTGTAATCTTCTACTTGCTACATTTGTTATGCCAGCACCATTTGCTGAAGATGCCTTCTTGGAGATGGAATTTCCATTTTCAAAGCAACAGACTAGCACGCATGCGTGGGATCAGGGATGAAGGGAATAAAAATGGGGAGCTTTTCCCTCATGAACTGGATTTAACATTATAACTGGGCAGACAAAATGAAAATGCAGAATTGTGCAAAGTTCCAGTTTGATAGTTTCCCGGTACCCAATGGGGATCGTTCAATAGCCATGGAACCGAGAAGCCTCATTCTAGCACGTTTCTGTCCCATGCATTCTTCCATCTCAAAGATGCCCAAAAGAATCAAAAGGAGCTTCCAAACCAGAGCTCGGTCTACACCTCTACTTGAACCCAGCCTCCTGGTCACTCATGTGGATCTTCTGAGCAAATAAAATCAGAGACCAGAGGCTTGCTTCTACTCTCTTTGGCACCCCAGAGCTTGACACAGGGCTTGGCACACTGAGTGCAATCCCTATATGTTCACTCAAATGGTGACTCGAATTCATTGNAATTTCTAGAAACAGCTATATCNAACCATAAAGAATTAAGGTCCAATATTAAAAGATCTTAACAATGGTCTGTAGGCATCTGTTCCTCAAATGATCTTTATAGCAAAGGCAATAAGACTGCATCGGAGGCATTCCTAACACTTGATGTGTTTTAAGGGTCATCATGTTGACCTTTAATGTCCTTTAGTAGCCACAAACTGGCTTAGTCATTCTGACATTGTTTCCATTCTCCAATGCCTCCTCTGCCCTTCCTAGAAAAGGCTTCCTGGCTCTGGTCCTGCTGTTCCCCATGCAGGGCCATCTCATCTCAAACCTCCACATTGTGTGGTAATCTTTTAAAGTCAACACTGTCCCCCATGTCAATTGTAATCAGCCCAGGATGTTCAGAGCTAACAAGAGCAGTGACTACTTGGTCATGTTCACCACCCCAGGTTTTAGGACCAGGGAACTGTAGCAGCATCACCCATGTAGAGTTATATCACTCATGTAGAGTGACATCACCCATGTAAGGCATTATGTGTGAGCTCTCTAAGTCTACTGTTTTAAAACTAACTTGCAGCCTCTTAGACATCTCTGGAGAGCTTCTCTCCTTCTATTCTATTCCAAGTCACAGATACTGGCCAATTTTGAGCCAGGGTGACAAGGGGCAAGGGCAGCAAGGGAGCAAGGCAGAATCCCTATGAGCAAAGATGCTGATAACATAACGGACCTTGACCANAGGATGCCATATAGACATNGGCTGAGCAACTTCAGGTGAACCACCTCCCTGACGGTGGGTGTGATAGACAGCTATACCAGATATATGGGCAATCTATTAGTAGGTCAACAAAATGAACTCAGGGAAGATATATGCAGGCCATTTCTTGGGAGTTTGGTCATGGTTCAAGCCACGCTCACTTACTAATAGTCATTTCATTTTTTCTTCTTGAAAGAAACTCCTCCTAAAAGTAGTGCCAGACATGTTGCCATTGAAGGTCTAATAGGCAGTAGTAACTTTCTCTGGGGAGGCTCTCCTCTTCTCCCAGTCAGCTTCTCACATTCTAGCCCACCCTATGGAAGTTAAGGTGACAAAGGATGCAAGTGGCCTTCTTGATCAAAGATATTTTTCTTGTGACTGAATGGGAAGATTCAGATTCATCACTCTCTTTAGTGTCCACATCATCCTCATTGTCATCATCACTCATGATGCTCACCTCACTGTCCTCATCACCCATGAGGTCACCANAGTTCTCTCATCACCCACAATGTGACCACAGTAGCCATATCACCTACCACATTACCACNTGTGGCTCATATTTGTGCATAGCTCACAANTCTACATGGCTGACTTGGTTGATAACTGCATGATTCACCCAGGAAAGAAAAAATCCTAGGGCAAATCCCATGCAGGAGGTTTCTAGCAAACACCTCAATAGGAGCATGGGAGGCAGGAGTGAGACCCCTCTCCTGGGCTGAAGGAGGCTACTCAGAGTTGGAAAAGGCCACTTGTAGATGGATAAATCTTTCCTGCCCACCAGTACCCAAATAACCAGTCAGAGGCTTAATATTATTTACAAACTGTTTGTTCTATGGCTTAGGCTTCTTGCTAGCTGGCTCTTTCATCTTAAATTAACCCATTTCTATTAATCGACGTTTTGCCACGTAGCTGTGGCATTACTGGCCTGCTGGCATGTTGCTCCTTGGGTGGCAGGCTGGCATCTCCCNGACTCTGCCTTTCTTCTTCCTGTATCTTTGCTTGGATTTCCCTCCTGGCTATAACCTGTTTTGCCATCGGCCAAAGCAGTTTCTTTATTAACCAATGGTAGCAACACATATTCACAGCATACGGAAAGACCATCCCACAGCAGCCACTGGTTTCCTTATATCCCAGGACATGTCAGTGGAGCAGGATACAGACTAGGTCCACGAGCCTAGGGTACAGACAGACCCACCTGCTGCATGAGCCTCCTTACAATCTGGATTCCAAAGAAAGCTACTCCTTGAGCTCTGGGAGTTCCTGGAGAACCCTAATCCTGGAGTCAGAGTGATTCAGAACCAAGAAGAGACAATCCCTCCCCTGCCCTTAAGACACNCCTGCATACCATACCCAGCTAGGTCTCTCAGGCTCCAGCACTTTGCTCAAAGCTGACACCAGCATGTCTCACTGGGGGATTTAGTGTGCTTTAACACTACAGTTTGACTTGCCAGACAGATTGTTCCAAAATAAACATACAGTTCATGGTGGGATAGTGTAGGTTTGTTTTTCTCATAATTACAAACCTACAAGGCAAGTGTTGCTTAAATAACAAGANGATTGAAAGGTAAGATTAGGAGCTTATGACCAAAACAGGGCTCACACAGCTCTTCCTACCCCCTCCTGAGAACGTTAAATATTCCACAAATACTCATCACTGAAAATAAGAGAAAATGGAGAAAATCAGCAATTTAAAGGTGTTTTTAAAGATAAGGGTGGGGGTAGGGAGATAACTCAGAGGATAAAGACACTTGAACACAAGATTAACACCCTGAGTTTGATCCCTAAGTCCCACAAGGTGTTGGGAGAGTTCTTCTCCAACCTCTACACACACACACACACACACACACACACACACACACACACAAAACAGTTAAATTTAAGGACAACAAATGAATGGAGAAATGCTAGCTGGAAACACAAGATTGAAAAACTTAGAAGCACAAGAAGAAGAAAGAAATGGCTTTAGAGGGACCAGAGTCCAGCAGGCTCAGAGGAAACGTGGGGGACGGAAGGCATGAATGACCTTTGGTCTCAAAGCAGAAGGACTGGGTTTTAGCTACCTTTGAAAACAGATCTAGTAGCCAAGAACTTAACACTTGAGGATGTATCCCGAAAGAGTAAAAGCTTTCTGGAGAAAAGAACAAGTATGTAGGTGTTAGTGACCCCAAATAAGCCCTTAAGATTCCTGCGTGTCTTCTTCTAGGCAACGGCTGACCCCTCACTCAAGAAACACAAAGCAAATCAGCCAGACTGGCAACAGTGAGCTTCCGTCCAGTCAGCTTTTCTACAGTCTGTCTGTAATATGACTGGACAACCTACAATTGCTAGAAAGATAGTTCTGTGTCACTCAATGACCAGAGAAAACCCTGAAATATGATAGTTGCTTTTAAAGAAGGTATTTTGTACAGAAGGCATATAGATGTTTCCAGTGAAGTAAATTAGGATATGTTCTCAGAGGGATTCAAGATCCTTGCACCCATAAAACAAGTGCAAAGTAGGGTGAAGAAAGAGAAAAGGCATGGAAAGACATGGGTTTTTTTCATTTGGGAGACTTCCTTGTTGGAGCTGTGATGTACTCTGGGTGTGCTCGCCACCCTGGCTCACTTGCCCTCACCTCACATGGTCAGAGTGGTCACAGCCACATTGGAGGTCACCAGGTCATCTGAGATGATGTCTAGAATGAGACAGCAGGCTCTCTTTGGTCTGGACTTAGCTGTGGAGTGCCTCCTTCTCTCTCTCTCTCTGTCTCACTCATTTGTCAGTGTTAGTTCAGGACACATTGTGAGACATCTTTTCTTTTAAAGGAAGTAAACAAAGAAAGGCTGTAACCAGTCCCTCACAGTCCTGGTTGGAAACACCATGAAAATGGGGCATCTGGACCAGATTCACTTGCTTTAAGAGATGATTACACTCATTTTTACATTGCTGTTTTGTTGCTATGGCAAGAAGATTTACAGAAACAATCCGGAGGAGGGAAGACTCATTGTGACTCTCAGTTTCAGAGGTGTCAATCTCTGGTCATTGGTTCCACTGCTTTGGGCCTGTGGTGGGGCAGGACATCATGGCATTGAGGACATGCAGTGGAGGAGGCTGCTTACCTCATCAGGATGCAGAGAGATGGAGGGTGGGATGCTGTGCTATCATGTTACCTTTTCCTGCCATGTTGGTTCCATCCTGGACCTTCCTCCTTCTCCTGTTCTTGCTCCACTCAGGCTCCCTGCCTACTGGACATCCCTGTCCACATTAGAGTGGGTCGTCCTCATTCAGGTGTTCTCTCCAAAGCCAGCCAGCTCTACAGACCCCATCTTTGACACACCCAGAAGTATGCTTTGTCAGTCTCTGAGGTATTTCTCAACCNGGCTTGTTGACCACCAATATTAATCATCACAGTTTTTTAAAATATTTTTTAATTAAAAAAAAGACTTTCTAAATGCTTTAGAAAATATCACTAGTGTAAAAATGACTAAATACTGAATATTCCAAGTAGGTTCAAAAGGGAAGTTCCCTCTAAGTTTGTTTCCATCCATAGTTCCACATTCCATGTTCATCATTCGGTTGTTGTTGTTATTTTTTTTAATGAATTTCATCTACATTTCATAAGTCAGGTGCACATACTTATTTTTTTTTCTGGATTTAACTTTTTATATTGTCGTGAAGACTGATTTTTGTAAATTTGACACAAACTAGAGTCACCTGGAAGAAGCCACCTCAACTGAGGAATTGACTGGATCAGACTAATCTGTGGGCACGTCTGTGCGGCATTTTCTTGATTGTCAATTGACGTAGGAGGACCCAGCCCACTGTGGGTGGTGACATTCCTGGGCAGGCAGGCCTGGGTTACATAACGAAGATCTGTGAGTAAAGCCAGGGAGAGCAAGTCAGTGAGCAGCGTTTCTCCACGGCTTCTACTTCAGTTCCTGCATCCAGGTCCCTGCCTGGAGCTCCCTCCTGCCCTGACTTCTTTCTGTGGTGTACTGTGAAGTGGTCAGTGTTTTACCACAGCATCAGAAAAGCAAACAGAGGCAGCTGCTTATAGTGATTGCTATGAGAGGGAAGGATTTAGCTCAGTTTCCCCCCGTGCCCCTTCTCATTTGGCTATGTTCCTCAACTGCTCAGTTTTGGAGGATCAAGCAGTTAATTCCGTTTTCACAGAGGCGTCTACTTCCCTTTCTCCCCATCTCTCCATTTTCTCAGCTGTCCTTTTCTTTTGCATCACCAAGGTTATATATCCTGATAGAGATTCAGTGAGTCACTGCTGAATCTTGTCTGAAAGTGTTTTCCAGTGCTTAAAAACCAACGAATGAGTATCATTTCCGTTACTCTGATTCCGGAAACAGGCTCACAGCAGCAATCGGCCTCTACGATAATTACAGTTCTTTTCTCAGTGACCAATTAGTCCTGAGTAGCTCTAGACAGTGTTCCTGAGACTGAGTTAAAGTCGATTTCTCTTCNTTCACTTTGAAANCATTCTTTCCTCTTTCTAAGCTCTTGCTTAGATCACCTCAGCCATAAATTTTCCTTTTCCTGGTGACCACCTCCCAAAACCCCCTGCCCAACTATTCTAATACACTACTCGCTCTCTGGAAGCCTTGTTTAGCTGTCCCATCTGAATCCCACTGTGATGCATTTAATAGGAAGACTTCTGGCCTCAGGAATTCACCTTTTTCTTAGATCATGTCCTTGTTACATAACTAAATAACTCCCTAAAATTCTGCTGAGGTTCTGAGCTTTCTATTTCCTCACAGGCTTCAAAGGTGCCTTCTGTCTTCACGCAGAGTGACAGTTTGGGAATAGAACTGAAGGCTGAGCTAGAGCCGCAGAACTTTGAAGACATTGTTCTGTGGACTTGTGGAAAACACTGGGGCTGTTGCTGAGTCTGTAGTTGATTTTGCTGCTCTTCCTCTTCAGGTAACCTTCCTCTCCACTCATGGGGCTTCTGGCTCTGATTCTGGAATGATGGCTTTTGGATAGTTTGAAATTATTGCAGTCTATGTATTTTCAAATTTTAGATGTATCCTTAGAGAATTCACTTTGATTATCCTTTTGTTTTCTTGCTTTCTGTATCACCCCCCCTTTTTTGCTGAAACTTTTATTAATTACAAATTAGGTTAATTTGGTATCCCTCCTGCCTATTGCTTTATTTTCTGTATCTGTCACTTTTTTTCCTCCTGAAAAAAAGAAAACCTCAACTTCACATTCCATGAATTCATTATCTTTAAAAAGAAAACTGACTTGAATATTCATTTTTTAGTCATTTTTATACTGGTAATATTTTTAAAGCATTTAGGAAGTCTCTTTTATTGAAAAAAATAACTGTGAGGATTAATAATAGTGGTCTAGAAATACCTTGGAGATTTAACAAAGCACTTTCCTAGATGTGTCAAAGATGGGGTCTGTAGAGGTGACTGACTTTTGAGATAGCACCTGAAGGAAAGAAGACCCATCCTGATGTAGGCAGGGCTATACAGCAGATTGGGAACCTTCATGGAGCTGAAGGAGGAAGGTCCAGAATGGAACAAACATGGCAGGAAAAGGAAGCATCATAGCACAGATGACCCGCTGAACTGCCATGTGGCCTTGACCAATCTGACCATGTGAGGACAGGTGTGCCTGAGTGGTGAGCATACCCAGAATCTATCTTACTTACAACAGGGACATCTCCTACACACCAGGGTGGAGCTGTCCCCCAAGGAGATGGAGGGACCAGGCGCGTCCTATCTGTCTGTTCGCCATCCCTCAGCCCTTGACAGTAGAAAAAAGGGGTAGCTTTGGAAGAAAACTTGACTTGGGGAGAAAGCAGAGTTTATTAACTGGCCAGCAGAGACTCACAGCACGGAATGCAATGACAGTGTATTCCAGCTGCCTCCAATGACCCTTTGTGTTAGCAACTTGTCAACAACAGTTCCCTGTGTCCAGAAAGAAGGCTTGCCTAGATGCAGACCTCCACCCANGGGAGTGTGGTTGCACATTTTGATGGGTCAGGGTTCCTGGTTTTACATCAGAGACTGGAGTTTAGAGTTTTATCTCTGGATGGCATTTAGTCTTCCCTTCATTCCTCAGTCAAAGCTTTGCTGTCCACAGAGAGCCAGAGGGAGCCAGCCTAAACCATGGTCCTAACTGAGGCAACTGCTGAAACTCATCCTACATCCTTGAATCCCTTCGAGAGCCACAAACAACGAGGATCCAAGATGTGTACAAATGGCTCGTTTCCAAAATCCCCTCCCTCTGTCAACATGTTAGCTGAGGTCTAAGAAATGTCCACCACCACCAGCCTGTGCTGGCCAGTGCTTGCCTCATGTAGTGTGTGGATAAGCATATAATGAAGCTCCCTTGCCTTCATGCTATCCCACTTCAGGTGGTTTCAATGGAAGGCATAGCATAAAAATGAAAAAAAAAATCACTATTCTGATATTTGTTGTCAAAATTTAAACAATCTACAATCTTGCATATACTCTACTCTTGAATGTGATGTAAGTTAGACATGAAGTATGTTTACCAGTTCCTAATATAGACTATTATAACAATTTCCAAATTATCAGCTAAAACTCTCTTGCTGTTACTCTACTCATAAGATTTATACAGTAACTTNTCTAAGGTCCATTTTTTCCATTGCAAATACACAGAAATACATACTTATACCACATGCTGTTTTCTACATCGATTAGGCAAATAAATAAAACTGAAAATGGACCAAGAGCATACAGGAGAGAACGTACAGGGAGCCCACCTGATTATTAAATATTTATGAATGAAATAGCTAGGAAGGAAGTGGGAAGCCTTCTGCTGAGGCTGCTCTAGCCTGGGTAAAATGTATCTAATTAGTCACTTAAAGATGTTTACCTATTTTTTTTTCTTTCATAAAGTACACATGTTCTAAAANGACATTTTNTAGTTGAGAAATGGGGAGTTGATACAGGAAAATGCTATAAATGAGTAGCAAAATTTTATGTATTTATTCAAATGTTTTCTCCAGCTCAACTGCAAGCCTGAAAGAGAAAGACTATAGTGATCAAAATATCATACATTTAGGGTGAAACTGTGCATGTTGTCCTGGCAACCTCTCTCCATGACCCTCTTTGGGGGGNGGAGATAATTCTCCTCTGGACTTTTTCTTTGCANAGCTGTAGAAAACTACTACGATTCTGTGGCTTCGCTCCACAGGGCTGTCTGCCTTCTGCTGTGCTACAAAGCACCCAAGCTGCACTCACACAGAAAAGAGCAATGTGGACACCTAAGGCTTTAGAGACAACGGGCAAACTTCAGCTACTCACAGAAGACCCCCAAGGCTGTGGGAACTCAGTAAGATCTAAAGGAAGGGATGCTGGGTGACTCTTGATTAGAAGCAGGTGGTTGGGTCAGACAGCCATTCTAAGCAATAACCCCACTCTCCTAAGTTTCATCCTCCATTTGTTTAGATGTAACCCTGGCTTGGGTCCCCTCAGAGATTCAGGGGACATGGATGTCCCCACACAGCTAAAAAGGGTCCTTAGCTCCTGGGTCTGAGGTAAGTTCTGAGTGACTGGTAGAACTATGGGGCCTTCCAAAGATGAATACAGGATGTAGACCTCTCTGGCAAAGCAGGCCATTCAAGCATGCAGCAGTGAATTTGCTNGCAGACTCTGACCCAAGGATTGTTTCTCTCTTGAAATGAGAGCNGTGACAGCGGCTTCTGATATGGACGCATGCTATCTGGCCACAGTCCCTTGTCTCTCTCTGTGTCTTCTCCTTGTCCTTCTAGACCACATATAAGGAAGGATCCTGCATTCCGATGAAGTTCAAATCCAAAAGCCCCTTCTAGGCTAATGAAAAAAATGAAAATCCCACTCATTTTTCTTGTAAATTAAAAAAAAATACTTATCTCTTTAAAATTATGATCTGCCATATCTCTTTAAAATTATGATCTGCCAGAAATAAAGTAAATCCTAACTTCCACTGTTTCTATTACTGAGACAGGGTCTTACATAATGCAAGTTGGCCTCAAGTTTTCAAGGTAGCCAAAGATGACCTTGAAATCCTAATTCTTCTGTTCTGCCTCTCAGTGGCTGAGATTGCAGTTTGCAAGCATGNACCACCCAGCCTGATGAAAATGTTTACATCCTCAAAAGAAATCTCTGTGTTCATAGCTAACAAGGTTATTATCTGCTGCTGCTAAGCAATGTTTGATTTTTTTTTCACCTAAAATTTTTAAACCAAGCTATGAAGGCATCAGACCCATGTGAAGGAAGACTGAANTTGAAGACAAGCCTCATTTTTATTTTTCATAAGCACTAAGAAAACCAGTGACACTTGCGAGTCTTACCCACAAGTATTTATTAAGGTTATCATGCCCAAGTTGTAAAATACAACCCCACAGAAAATGCTTTCTTGCCCCCAAACCATCTTCCAAGTAAGGGGACAGCAGTTATAACATGTGTCACTGGAAGCAGAGACCCACTTCTCAGAGAGGGGTTAAAGTGTAAGGAAGGCTGTCACGAGGTGTGCAGAGGACAGCCGCATGGCCTCCTGTGGTCAAGCAGCATCTTGTAATTCCATTAGGGTGTTAGATTCAAATGCAGAATTAGCTGTTGCCTACGCAGAATTATGTTAAACACGGACCAGACTGAAAATCAATATTCTGCTTAAGTAACTGGCCCTCCAGTAATTTAATGAAGCTAAATTGCATTACACCGAGGCAAGGTGGAGGGGGACCACTCTGCCTCAACCTTCCATTACACAGGGCTGAGTAGCTCTGCGTCTAAAGAGAAATTAAACACACACTCATTTTTCCTCAGAATTTGGAACTCTGCTTTTTACACCAGATTGCTTGTCTGTTTCTTTAATTTAAACCCAGAGTAAATAATTTTCAGGCCCCTAATTAGGAAAAGAGCTACAGCCTTATAGCGGGACAGATAAAGTGTCGGTGGGATATTGGGAATGTCTGCTTTTCTTAAAGCAGTAGGAATAAGATTATGGGAGAGAGTGAGTGGGGATGAAGGACTTCAGCTGTAGTGTGTGTATATTAAAATTTAACTGGGAAGGCTTCAAACAGACACTGTAATTAATTAGGCTCCCAATTTGAATAAGGACCACGAGGCACAGATGGGGATAATTTTCTTTAAAATTGTATATATAAATATGTATAAAATGAGAATTTTTAAAAAGCATATCTTTAATATGTTGGTCATCCTTGTATATTATGGCTTGCTTTGTTCTTGCTTTGGGGTCTTGGAGTGGTGTAGGTGGGTGTGTGGGTGTGTATGTAAGTATGCTCAGCTTGGAACCCTTCAACAGAACACCGAAGTGGGCATCTTCTCATTTAAGATCGTGCTGCAAGAACTTCAAGGTCTCCACGCAGTCGGCAGGCACTCATTACGGCACTCTAACCACAGAAGTTTGTGCTAAAGATGATTGACAATAGAAAGAAGGTGCTGTTACACCATTTCAGAGTTATTGGCAACTCATTTATTTATTATTCAGTGGCAAACTTCATCTATAGAAATCACTTCACAGACTTATGTCCAAACTCCAAATTAAAATGACAATAATTGCATGTTGCTTAGGATGGGGTAACACTAAAAACAGGTATTTTTCCTTTATAGATGCCAATTTGGATATTCCTGGACCCAATAAGTTTTATTAAGCACGTGGGTCACTGTCTTTGAGAAATTCCACATTTCAAATGTGCAAGTATTAATTGGCATGTATCCTTGCTTTCCAAGCTCTCCAGTTTTCTTACTCTCTTGGACTGTAAAGGACACAGTCTATCAATAAAGAGTCAAAATGTAAATGATTTTGACACAACACAACTTCGAGTCACCAACTTTAATGCTGTGCTTTCTTCAGTCGTCCTCTTGACATCAACCAACACAATGTCACAGTCAGCAGAGACATCTTTAAAACCTTGCAGCAGCTATGGGATAAAGACTACATGTGTCCTCAGTGCACTGTCNTTATGCCATAGCCTCTTATCCAATTATCTTTCTCCTAGAAAAATACCACTGATTGTTTTCTGTATCAGCGTGCCCCACTGTACGGATTCAACCAATCATGCATCAGAAATATGTTTTACATAGCATGACTTGGCTGGGGATGTGCTCAGTTGGTAGAGTTCTTGCCTAGGATGCATGAAGACCTTGGCTTGATCTTAAACCACATACACTGTGTATGCTGAGGCATGCCTGTAATCCCAGCACCCAGAAGGTAGAATGATCAGGAAGTTCATGGTCATCCTTGACTATACAGCCAACTGTATGCCAGCCTGAAATACGTGAGACCTCCCCTCTCTCTCTCTCTCTCTCTCTCTCTCTCTCTCTCTCTCTCTTTCTTTCTCTCTCTCTTTCTCTCTCTGTCTCTCTGTCTCTCTCTCTCTCACACACACACACTCTCTCTCTCTCACACATACACACACCTTTGCCAAATATATGCAGATTTCCCCCCTTGTCAATCTATAAATAATACAGAATAGCAACTAGTGACACACTAATTATGTGTACTCATGATTTAAAGTATACAGGGGGTTTGCGCAAATTTTGTGCAAACGTGTATTTCCTGTAAAGGACTGAAGCCCCTGAGGAGTTCATCTCTAAGACAGGGTTCTGGAACCATCTCCACAAACATGAAGAGGACAGGTTCAGTGAAACTGAGCAGTAGAAGATAGCACGTCTAGCTCAGGAATTTCTCACTAATGAGCTGAGAAATACAGTTGGAAAGCAATGATGCTCNTTGCCATAACAGAATGTTCCAGGCATCAAGCAGGGGGAAACCCAAGTCTACCTTGCACATGAACACTCTGTGCCATCTGCTGATGACAGGAGCATCCATCCAGTAATGCCTGTCAAAGTACGATGCTCAGGCTGTTGCCATACAAACATCTTCCAGGGGCCCAACAAACCCTATAGATCTCCTCCTAGGAGTCTAACACTTCTGCCTCCCACACGACAGCCTTAGGAGCATCTCAATTCCTCAAGTAACAAACAGGATAAAGGGCCTAAGCGTGAGCTTATGTCCCTAAATGACACCTTTGGAAGTAACAACAAGTGGCTTTTCAAGTTGAGACAGCCACCTAGGTGGGGTTTCATTTGCAGTGGGATTTGGCAGTGGACTGCTTACTGTTATGGAGTAAGCAGTAATAATTAGGCTGTCCCCCTGTGGATAAGTGGGACTGTGCTTGGTGACACTGGAGGCTGCTGTCTCTCTTCTAGCAGTAGAATCACCAAGGTCAGGGTGTCTTTCTCAAAAGCTGAAAGGACAGAAGCAATTTAGAGGAAAGAAAATGCAGAGAGAGGAGGAGAAGGCATTGCCTCACTCCTTCTTCAAGGGACTTCCATGGAAAGCTTCTGTAGCTCTAGTAACAAGCTGAGCTCTTGACAACAACTCCATGGTGATACCGGCATGGGGGCAGGGGGAGCTTGCATGTGGAATCCTGGGAGAAAAGCAAAGAATTTGTATACATTTGGGGATAAAAAAAAAAAAAACCAGCTTAAACCTGATTAAAAAAAGATTTAAACTAAAGAGCAAATATCATTTTCAATCACCTGCTATTTTTGATGGGTGAAGAAAAGAGCAGAAAAGTCACTCACTCTGGTCCTGAGCCTCCCCTTTTCCTACACTATGAGTGACAGTGAGCCAGGCAAACCCTTCAGAAAGTCATGCTTCTGAGTCCCCACATTCAGAAATGTCCTTTCCAAAATCCACCCCAAAGAAAGCATCATACACAGGGACAAGCTATTGAGGGGAAAAAAGCAAAATACAGGGCTGCATCTAATAGCAAGAAAAAAAAAAGCTAAACATTTAAAAATCAATTTAATAAATTCTTTTTAATCCATTTGTGAGATCANGTGACATTTGTAAAGGCTGGTCACAAAGTTTATTAATACAAAATAAAGAAGGGTTTATGGCCAAAGCCTGTGTGGAGGAAAAAGGGGACATAAAAACCACGCATACCAAACAGTATCAATATATTGAAAATATAAGTAAAATAGGCTTCATTTCTAGAATGTTGACACAAAGTGGGGTGAGGTTGTAATTACAGTTTTCATCTCATCTCTGTGTTTCTGAAGAGTCCTATGACAGATGTGTGGGAGTCACGTGTGATTTCGAAAGCCATTTGCTCACTAGCAGGAAAGGAAGAAACAGCTTGCAAGACCTTCACCAGCACTGCCAGGCTGCCAACCAACACTCTCTGCTTCTCATCTGCAGACGAACCACAGACCTGAAAAGGCTATTTCCATTTAACTCTCTCTGGTTACCAACGAGGAGACTGAGGCACAAGGCTAAGTGAAGGCTTGGCTTTCGAAGTCGTCACAGTATCATCTAGGCTTGCCTAGTCCCGTGAGGAAAAGAAACAAGCTCCTGGGTCCTCACACATAACCCTGTCACTACATACCAGTGAGGGAAACCCTTGAGGTGCCAAACACCGGTCTGCAACGTTGTGTCACCCAGACCTCTGCATTCCTCTGNATTTGTAAACTGTATTTTTCTCTTTTTCCTTCTTTTTTATTTATTCTTCGTGTCTTTCACATCATGCATCTCCATCCCATTCATTTCCCTGTCCCTTTATATCTACCCTCTGCCCTTGCAACATCCCCCCACAACACAGGGGAACAGCAGACTAAATAAGAGAAGCCCCAGTGAGGGCCCAGCATCACTAGTGTAGCAGAAACTAGTGGCCTTGAACCAGACCAATGACTCTTTGCAATGAACACTTGCAAGTAAAGATAAATGGACAAAGGGGTTTACTGTGTGACTCACTGTGCCACACTACACCTTCCATGATGAGACTGATTTTCTTTCTCTCTCTTTCTCTCTCTCTCTCTCTCTCTCTCTCTCTCTCTCTCTCTCTCTTTCTCTCTCTCTTCCCTTGGGTTTGTAAACTTTATGAAGAACAAGCTTCTCAGCACATTGACAATTGACAATTGTCCGTTGGTAGGGGACAGAAGGACAAGCTTTGCCCCAAAGGGCTTTCAGACTGTGAGGACAATTCAGGGAGCAAATGCTTCCCACCNCCCACAGCTCCCTGTCCTGTTGCTGGGTCCACCTGGTCCACCAGTAGATGAGCTCATCTGAACTCCACAGTGTGGCCTTAGGACACTTCCTCTTGTCACTGCAGACAGAGCTCTCATCTTCTAGAACAGAGGCATGGATAGGGGAGGTGTTTCTATTGTTTGTGAATGCTGTGTCCACAGAAACATCACCAGGAACCTTAATGAGTGCCTGCTCACGAAGGCCTTAGGAGAGAAGGCAGCACCAGGAAGGGACAAAGAGAGAAGGGTCCAGGAGGTGGCAGCAGCAGATCCCATGTGAGACCCCACCAGGCTTTGTTCTAGGTTTTCAACCTTTAGGAAAAACACTCCTGAAAATTTTACATGTAGAACTTGGGCTGTGTTTTATAATTTCTCTCACTGTGTTCGTGTGCTGTATCACATTACATGTTCTATCACATTTCACAGCATTAACAAAAAATGGTTTTGGACATCTGGGTATTATGCAGTAAAGTGTATGTGTGGGGTCACAGGCGAGTTATACCCTGGGGCAGGGAAGGGTAAGCTCCCCGCCCNCTGTGCCCCTGGTCTTCTAGGGTAGTGACACTGAGGTTGCTGGGTTCTTTCCCATAATGAAGCTTGATGAAAGATAAATCTGTGTTCAAACCTGAGGGCATTGGATCTCTGTCTTCACCCTGCATCAGGGCAGGCTTACACCGGCCAGGCCACACTGCTTTAACAAAGGGAATGCTTTATGGACACATTCGTGTGTGTGTGTGTTTGTGTGTGTGTGTGTGTGTTTGTGTGTGTGTGTGTGTGCGCGCGCGCGTGTGTGTGTGGTGTACGTCATATACATGTGAGTTTATATTTCATTAGTCATTGGGCAATGTAACAAATGACTGTTTCTTAGGATTTCTCATTCAACTTCTAGTTTGGAAGGAAGGTGTTTTCCACAGTGACTTACATGGGTGAAAAATGTACCTTCCCCTTTCCCTCCTCTCAGTCAAATTCCCACAGACCACTTCTGCAAGGCTCACTTCCCTGGCAACCCCCTCCTTAGAGTCCTGTTTCTCACCCAGGGTGGCTGCCAGGGCCCGGTGCTGCTGTCCCTGAATGGACCCAGCTGGGTGAATTAATGTCTGTCCAGTAACTCAAACCAGCAGTGACCTCATCTCAAAAATTTCCAAGTAGCCCAGGTCAGAGCGTGAGTGTGGCCAAAAGTAATGGCGTTCCCAGAAAAGTGAGAAGGTGGTGGCCGAGCGTCAGCCAAAAGCTATGACTGGGCTGAGAGCCGAGGAGCACATCTGATGAAGTAAAATTCCAGCAGATCCCACTGAAAGGCAAAGCTTTCTGTTACAATGCTGCATTTGTCCTGCGGAGGCTAAGCACACTAACAAACCCGCAGAACTGAGCCAAGATGCGCCTACACTGTGGATCCATGATCTATTAGTGCGTGGCTTACTGAAGCCTAAAGAGGGAAACAAATAAAGTAGATGCCTTAAATCAAACAAACAGATGCATAAAAAATACTTTTTAATTGAGCTAAACCGTGGGCATTTTAAATAGCTGCGTGTTACATAAAGTCTGTTTTGTAACTAGCAGAGTAACTGATAATCTCACCTTGCTATTAACCAAGACTAGGGAGGGTCCCTCTGAGGTTCACTCGTTCCTGGTGTCATGGCTTTAAGGGGATAATACACTGACACATGCACTGGAAGAGAAGTTCAAAGTGTGTGTGAAAGGAACTTCCTGCTGCTGCTGAGTTTGCGCACAATATTTCGCTAAGGTGATTGACAGGGATGACTGTGGGATCAACCAAAGCGGGGTGAGCACAGTTCCACAGCCACTGCCCCTGGGAGGGCTGGGCTAAGGCAGAGGCTTCTGCTCTTGATTTGGTTTTCAGCTTCCTGTTGGAAGTTGATTCTGATACACATTTCCTACTTAGCGTTCACGGAAGGAATCACCCAAGGAGTCGGGAAATCCAAGAAGGTGAAATGATGGCTGGGGCCTCTCCTTTTCTGAGGGCAGAAACCCATAGAGGCTGTGCTAAGCCCTGAACTCAGAAGACATTTGTAAGCTACGTGTCCACTGTGGCCTGCAGCTGTCGCTGGTCACTCCTGATGTCTCAGGGGAATCAAAGCACTTCGGGTCCCTAGCTTCCTCCCGCCTGGCTTCTTATTCCAGCAAGGAAACTGGTCTTGTTTCTTTCCTTTCTCCCATGCTCCTTGTCAGTGACCAGGAGATCAAACACGGGGTCAGGCTTCCCAGCGAGACCATCAAGAAGAAACAGAAGAGCTGGAGAGGGCCCACTAGAATTTCCCCTGCAAATTCTCTGAAATGCCTCATTTGTTCATGGGTTGGCTCCTCAAGGACAAGGCAAATAAGCCCAGTGTTACTGGCATATTTTAAAATTGAAAACATAACTTTTATATATGTTAAAAATAGATATAAGGTTATATTTTGAGAATGTTATAAATTAACTATATAAGAAAAGTAAGATTCCTTGGCTCCAACTACATGACAAAGCTGAGGGGCTTGCACAGGGTACACGATTTTGAAAGAAGCACACTCAGGTGCTACAANGTGTGTCAATAAACCATAATGGGCTTTCCCAGGCACGGCAAAGTTGACACTTTACCCTCTAGGAAGGCTGTTCTTAAGAAGGGCTTCCAACAACAGTAGACAAAGGGCCACAATAGCTAAGAGAGTTAAAGATTGGCCTTTTTAGCTGGGCATAGGTGGCATGTGCCTTTAATCACAGGACACTGCCAAGGCTCCAGGGACATTCATTCTAAGTCATTCTGGACATGCATTCTGAACAAATCTAGATAGACTGATCTTNCTCTCAGCTCACAGTCACAGAGCCATGCTAATTAGCACATTGCTGGTATTAATGCAAATCCATCATAGCTTGTCCATCAAACAATGCAGTCAATCAAATAACTCAACCAGCTTTCCAGAGCTGGAAGAAGGAGTACCACAGCTCTGCTCAATTCCACCCAGACACAGAGGGCAGAGGCCCTCAAGACAGCAACAGGCATATGCATACTTCCTTTTTCCAGACACTCAAGGAACTCGAGGAAGNTGAACNGCACCAGAAGGGATGTAGCTCAGTTGGCACAATGCTATGTAGCTCACACAAAGCCTTGGACGCCACCCCAAGCCCTGCATTAACCAGATTTGGTGACTTATAGCTACATCTCAATACTCACGAGATCAAAATAAAATAAAATATTTTAAAAAGCGTAATAAACATGTTGTCTGGTACATTCCCAAAATCACAACCATACCCCATCTTTAATAAAAAGCAGCCNCCACCACCACCCCTGCTAAGGGTCAGGAGAGGAAGCATGGGGCATGAGTGCTCCCCTGGGAGCACACTCAGTAGCTCTCTCCACATTATCTCTCCTCTGTCCAGTCTTCCTTGATCAAGGCTGCTCTCCCTACAGTTACAAGAGGCAAATATCCTATGTGGACCCCCTGTGGTTCTAGCACCAAAGAAGTCACTGGCTCCCTTCATATATCCAAGGTGTGGACTCAGAAAAAGTGAGTCTAGCTTCTTTTCCTGATAAACCTGCTCCTGGCTTAGGTGATTGGCTACCAGGTCCAGACAGGACTCTGCTGCCAGGCAGCTCAGCAGAAGTCCTGAAGTGGGTGGGATGGGAAGTGTTTCTCCAGGGAGTCAAGAGGAAGGAACTAGAAACAACCATTTACCATCTATTTAAAGCCTGGGCGCACTTGTGGGAGCCAACCCCATTACTGTTGAAAAGATGCAAATTTGCTAAAATCATCAGCTGTATGGCTCTAGGCTGTTTCCCAAGTGCCCTGATTCCTAACAGGAACAGAGGTGTTAGTGTAAGTCACCAGCAAGGCCAAGTTCANGTTGCTCAGAGGTAGCCTCGAACCAAACTCCTCCAAGTACTGCAACAGAAGATTTGTTATCTCTCACCCAATGAAGCCAGGAAAGAAAAGAAAGTCCTAAGGCTGCTTCCAGGGTAGCAAAAGCTAAGCCCACCCTCACAGGGCATGAAGGTCGACCACAGCCATGTGTTGTCTGCTCCCACCTCAGAGAGGAGGTAGCTCCTTTGTTACCAAATGGAAAACAATTAAGGCAAAGATATATTTTTCCAGGGCTATTTAACTTTCATATCAACTGTTCTCTCGGACACCCTAATCCACAAAGGAAGAAGACAAGCTAAGCTATTGGTTTTCATTTAGGACCCACCGCTTATGGGGAACCCCCATTGCTCCAGCAGATGCTACAAAGTTCCCACATCTATTAACAAAAGGGGGGCTCAAAGACTATCCATGCTGGTGGCCTTAGCTTCAACAACCTCCTGGCCCCCCAATTACAGTTGGCATAAATTCTGGGGCAAATTAATCAACTGTTTTAGCACACAAATAAAAGTTGTGGGGCAGTTATTCTTTGTGGCTGCATCAGATAGTTTTAAAAAAAATAATACAGTTGCTGGAGACCCAAAGTACTGCATCTATAAACTCAATAGTTTATCAGTTTGTGACTGTAAATCATATATAAAACCTTAGCCCCCTAGGAGTGGGGCATAAAGTGGCAATTTGGTCAAGAGCTTTGAGCATAGTAATACAAAAAATGTCTATAAAATATTTTACTGTGTTTTCATGTACAGTGAATCTGAAATAAGTTTAATGAGGAAACAAAGAAGTATGGAGGTTAAAAACTGTCACTTGATTCCTTTTTCTATAACACTTTGCTCATACTGGCTCCTCACACCTCTTTGTTTTTAAACAGCAGAAGATGGAGGGACCCCAAATTAAGGAGATAGTTTCAGGTCACTCAATTTGGNTTGTAGCTTNACCAAAAAAAAAAAANTAACTGAAAATAGGTTCTGTTTACATGTGTGTGTGTATGTNTGCATGCTTGCCTGTTTGTCCTTGCTAAGACAGACACACAGGCAGGAGAAATCCGAAAGAGCCATTTGGACACTGCTTTGTTGATACCGGATGCATTTAGCTTTCTTTCATTTTCCCCTCAGAGGTCGGAAGGGATGCTGTTATTTTCAAAATACTGCAAAAACATCTCTACAAATTGCTTTGCTTGTCTACTATGTATGCTACGCTGAACAAAATAAGAGAGAGGACCCTTCATCATGAAACACTTCTTTTTTTTTTCATTTTCTGTAACGACATGAAAATCTCTGTGTGACGAGAAGTCTGGAAGTTCACTCTTTCATTTATAATTTAACCACAGCCTATATAGCATAATCCAAAAANTATGGGCCATGATTAGTATAAAAATCAAACACAGAATACTCTAAGAACAAAACAAACCAAAAAAGAGGAGAGAAAGAAAACCTTGCAGCCTTTGGAATATATGTGGTATGTCTTTAATACTCCGTTTTAAACTACCTAATTGTGTTTTTAAGCTTCGGTTCCTGTAATTTTGCAAGATGAGGCATTCCAGTGAGAAAACATATGGTGTGGGAGTTTTAAACCACACAGCAAGAGTGCATCATAGACTTATCTGCTATTTCGGTGTCACAAAAAACCACCGCTGAATTTATCCAGTCACCCATTAAAGAAAGAAAAGAATTAAAGGAAAAGGGGGTTTGGAAATCCCCAAGAACGAGTGATATATGTTACCGAGTTCAAGAGAGAACGGTGCTGGGGCTGCAGACCTGCTTACAAGCCCAACAAATTGCAATTAGCAGCTGGAGGCTGGGAGGGCATTTCCAAGGGCTCAGCAAGCCGCAGAGACCCCAGCTGGCTGACCACCTCCACCCTGTGCACCTTCACCACCCAGCTAGGCGAGGTGGCCCTGCTATGACCCGCACAACAATAACCTTTAACTCTGTTCCTGGATGGATAGGCAGGCAAGAAGATATTATACAGCTAGGTGGGTGAATAGATGCAGAGGAGACTGGCTTTTATTTTCAAAGCGTTTTTGTAATTGCCACTTAAAAANACGATAGCTTTCATTAAAGGGCAACTGACTTACATGGATCTTTTTAAAGGAGGTTTACTTGGAGGTGCTGGCACTGACAATGTCAATGTCATGAAAAANTCTTACAGGGACAAACTTTAGCATTCTCAAGAACTAGCTAGAAAGAGATTCTAAGCCCATTCAAACTAATGCTCTCTTCATAAGCATCAACTCGGCTCCATGGACATAGTGTGAGTGCAGATGGGTGTGCATATGTGTGCNTATGTATATGTGCATGTGTGAGAGCCCTCAGGCTCTGGTGCACACGGGGGAATCAGGGTGGGGNCAGGGGCATGGAGANATGAAGCCATGTATATCATTATTCAAATTACAATCAGGTTTGCCCTTAAATTACACTGGTGTCTCTTATCAGAAATTGTTTCCTATACTATAATATAGTGCAATAAGTGGACATTAATTAATGCTAAATTACAATGGAATTACATATTATATCCACATGAATACAGAATGACTCCATTACGAATAATATTATTACAGTAAATATTAAAGGGCTTGCGTGGGGTTTGTCACTAATTACAAAGTGTTGACAACTACATATGACCTTAAGTTAATATGAACTTTTAACTCTAACAGCCTCAGAGAATCTTTGATTGATGCCGCGGGAGACAGGAGTGGAGCTGAGCCACTGGTGGGTTGCAGTGCTCCCGGAAGCCTGATTTAGTCCTATGGCAGAAGTGGCTCCTAGCTGGGAATCCTTTCCAGCTCCGTTCTCAGTAGAGAACGTGAATGACTCCTCCGCTCAGCTGAGAGTTTAAAAAAAAAAAATCATGTACAATTTAGAAAGCCAGAACCTCTCATTTTGCTGGGTGGTCATCTTGTCTTCAGAGAGAGAAAATATTGAAGAAAAGAAAAAGTCCCTAAGCCTTCCCTTTTTCTACTAAAAAGATCTGAAAACACCCTGGTGCCTTTTTTCCCTGCGAGGCAAAGGGGGGTGGGAACACTGTAAGGTGTTAATCTTGATAATTAGGGCACAAAAGCAATTAGAGGTCTAAGAACCTTAAGACCCAGAATGTGTCCTTTTTGTTTATTTGCTTACCTTAATAAGTTAAATATCTGTCTGAATTAGTCACTAATGAACAAGAAGAAGGCTCAATCGCAGCAGCTTAATGAACAGCGCGTCGGTTACATTTTACAGGATCCCAAATCATGGAAGATTGCAAGCCAACTTGCAGTTCAAAATTACTTTTCTGCCCAATTTTCTGTTTGCAAAGCAGTAAATTATTTACATTTATTGTGCTTATTTAAGCACTTAAATGACTGTGGGTGGATACAGGCACATTTAAAAAATATAGAACCATTACGCAACCCCACTGCTAAGAATTCCTGTTATTTTCCCCCAAAGACCGAAGCTTCTACTTTTCTAATCTCTCTTTTACAACAATTCATGAAAAAGCCCATTATTACATTGAACATGCTTTAATAAGTTATTTATTATTTAACATACTTTAAGGGGCAGAGACATAGAACTTCTATTACATGCTAAGAACATTCTCTTTCATATTTGTCTAGTTACCTGGGCCTAAACACTTAAGTTTCCAAAGTAAAATCACACTTGCCTGCATCAGAAATAAATAAAAAGATGCTTCCCCACCAAACATGTTATAAACATTGATATTTGAAGAGATTTATTATGCTAATTATTGTCTTTGGAAATTGTCTTTTAGTGTATGTATTTCCTTTAATAGTTACTAACTTGAAAACAGTGGCTGTAATTTTTTTCAACTGTCCAGCTGGTCTCGCACACAAATCCACTGTCTTTAAGTTACACTTAAAGGTGCAGAGAAGCCGTGTGTAGAAAGCACTCCCGAGTGCCCTCAACACGTTNGCAGGTATTCTGGCTACATCACCAGCAGCAATTGACCGCTGCCAAACCAATAGATNGTCCAGATTCATCAAAAGGGAGTTAGAACTGCAGAATAAAAGATGCAAGAAGGGAATAACAGATAGCCCGGTGCTAGCCAGGGAAGAAGAAAAAGAAAGACACTCCGCCAGAGGGAGGGAGAATCCAGGCAGTTGTGTTGTAAGATGGGGTTCAGCAGATTCAAGGATTTCCCTTCAACTCTCCCAGGTCACAGCAGTGAAAACTGCTGTGATTTCAGATGCAGACGGAGCCGCATCACGTTTCTCTGTGGACTATTGTTGTTTACGGGCACAACTCAGTTCTGTGCTACATCTCGCTGTANCTCACATCCTTAATAGCATGAAATGGGGTTATTTTTCAAAATCTATTTCAAACAGTGTATGCATGTGTTAACATNAGCACCTGTATGTGCACATGGACATGAACGGGAGCTGCTACTTTTATTATTCAAGGCTTAACTCTGTGGGCATATTGTCCCAAATGATAGCAGGGGCAGCATACCAATCTACTGTTAAAAGCCCCATGCTATTCATAAGAGATTATGCTGGAGTAAACATCAGTATAGCAATAATGATCTAATTGAAAGAATCAGACACAGTTAAAAGAGTCCCTTCTTTTGGTGGGAGTAGGAAGAAAAAAAAAAATCATTGATGCAGTCCACAGTCCAAAATGGGACGAAGCATTTTACTGTGATCAAACACGGCCGATCTAGTACATATCTGAAGCCCTCTGGTCTTTGTTACTTAATGTGATGTGGAAGATCAAAGATGCATGCAGTATGTGTTCCAGGGTTCCAGCTGAGCTGCTGTCATGCGTTAAGCTTTTTTTTTTTTTAAGTTGGCTATCATTCTACCTTACGCCACGTGAAAGTGTCTCCATTAAGCGGAATGTGTCCCCCAAATCTAACAAGTACTTTGTGTGGGATTTTCCTCATGCCACCTGGAGACGGTGGTAGAGCAGGCCTTTGCATGCAGCCCCATCCCAACTCCGGAGATACTGGTACTGTGTGTGTCTGAGAAGGAAAAATTCAAGTTCAACTGCTTGTTTGCATGAGTGCCGGTGCCCAAGTCAGCTTATGTTTGTAGAACATCATCATTTTCATAGCAGATTTCTATTTCACTTACCTCTCAGGCCTTGAAGTGGGGACTACAACTNTGGGTTCAAAATGTCTCCAAACCTTCGTGGGAGACTGGCAGCTGAGGTGGGAGTCTCCAGTGCAGCTGGGAAGCCATCCCCCAGGAGGCCACAGGGGGGAGCTGTGACTCTGCTCAGGGCTGCCAACAACGGTGGGGGGAGGAGAGGGAGGACAAATACACTGTAGCAAAGCGATGGAGGAAGGGGAAAGGTAGGTTTTATAAGTTCCTGAATTTTATGACTATTCTGCAACACTGGAATGTCCACTCAATCTGTTGCGAAGTTAGCACAGAAAACATGCAGTGGGCATATTAAGCACAGAGTGAGATGGTGCAGTGAATATTTATTAGCAAAAATATAGGTTCTCAAAAACAGAAATAAAACAGGGTAATAGATGAAGGGAAGAATAGATTTAACACTGAAATAAATATCAAAGGTGCAAAGAAAAGGCAAAATATAGCATTCAAACAAAGCTGTGAATTGAGTCCGGATTTAATGTCCCCCCCGGGGAAGGAAAGGTTGGACGGACCGTAGGAATTGAGATACTTTTAGTACACAGTCCCTGTAATGCTGTCAGCTTTATTTCCTTTGACAAATGTGAAATAAAATTTGTCAAAGTTAGGGCTTGGAAAGTTCGCTATTGAAAATTCAATTGGTAATAACTAGTATAGCCTAGCACTCGGGAGATTTTTTTTTTTTTTTT
>LZPO01066882.1:37000-44500 GCA_001675575.1 Neotoma lepida
TCATCTCTTGTGCTTTCAGACTGGATTGCCGGGCACTTGCTCCTGCCCTCCAAAGAGTCACTGAAAGCACTGGAAATTTCTTCTGTGAGCCCAGCAAGCTGCTGACTTCATCCTNGAACACTGCCGGGCTGTCCAGGGCTCTCCTTCAGCAGCCATCCCTTTATTTAAGAAGAACTACATACACGACCTTTTGGAATCACCTAAGTCATCTTGTCACAGAGGAACCTGTCTTAGANGGCATTGGAGAGGGGAGGTGCTACTTAATCGAAGGTTTTATTTTTAATTTTCACATTCTTACCATGTGGTCTTTACTTTATTTTTACATTTTCAGCCCATTTTCTCCCCAGCCCATCGCAGGAATTGGGCAGTCAGCAAGAGCCAGGGAGTGCTGGCATGTATCATTACATTCTCAAGATGGCATATTTACTGCGCTTGCCAGCAGGGTCGCGCTTCTGTCCTAGTAAATGTAGTGGAGTATGAAAAAGGCAATTACATCTCACTGGGTGACCTTTTAACAGCCATGACTACCTCCTATCTATACATAATTATTATAGGTGATGATTTCCAAGTATTACAGTCTCTGAGAGCCGGCTCTAATTCACATCACATTTAGGCACGTTTGTCACTGGCGCTAGAAATTTTAACCCCCGAAAACTGAGAAAACAGAAGAGGGAAGTGATACCAATGAATGTCAGACTCTCCAGTCAGCCTAATAAAAACACAGCAAATAAGATGTCGCCCTGTTTGTATTCATTATCAGTTCTTACATGCTCCGACTCTTGCATTAAACATTAGACAGCCTCTGATGCCTGCTTAACAGTTTAATTCCCTCCTCAGTATTCAGGCTGTCATAATAAAATCAGTGAAGCAGGCAAAGTCAAATAAGAGCGAGAGGAGGCATTGAGCATGTAGCACAGGCATTGTAGTCGCCCACCATTCAGGCTGCACCACTTACAGCCACAGAATCCAGCATATGCTGGGGTGACACAAACCAATCTCTCTCCCTCCACCGCCGTGGCCAGCCTATCTTGCCGGCGCAGGGCGAGGGTGGCACGCGTGCATAGGGCCGATAGCAGCCCCTTCAAAAGGAGCCGGCTTCTGAGCCACTGGAGCTGGTACAATAGAGCCACTTCTGTCAACAAAGAGTGTGCAGTAAAGAGCTAGATATCCCCACTATGGAAAGATTAACAGCGCTAAATCCGTTTAGGCCCTTTCTTACTTATTTACAGACTGCTGATCTTGAAGGCTGAATCAGAACAAGAGATTACCTCCATTAAGTGCTGCCCATTTTTCTGAATTATGTTTCTGAAGAGTTGGACAATATGAATAAGGACTCATATTAACCACTGTACGTAAGGCACACACTCCATCGCGGTGACAAAGCCGTCGGAAAACTACTTGTCACAAGCGGTGATCCGTTGCAAATACAGTTTAATATATAATTTATATCTACCAGCTGGTGAGAGCAGAGAGGGAGTAACCCCACTCTATTTCTCTTTTAAAAGACAGAAAGAAAAGAAGGGAGAGAGAGAGAGAGAGGAGAAAGAGGGAGAGGGGAGAAAGGGCTAGCAATTTAGGATGTCACTAACGATAGTAAAATAGCTGGGCAAACAGTTCAATAAATGGCTCAATACTTGTGGTACTATCCAAACAAAGACTCGAAGCCATTAATTTTAAAAAGTTCCGTGAATCTTCTTTGAACAGTAAATATTTAATCACTGCAATATGTAAGCTGCCCTCTCATATTTTATCTCTTAACCAGAACTGTGGAGGGAACCTGGCCCTTAATAACTCTGACCAGAGCGAAATCTCATTTTTTTTCTCTTGCCACAAAATGATGAAGTGTGTCCAACCCCGCATGTTCCATTTGCAACCCGGTGTGCTCTTGTGGTTGCTGATGACCAGCAATAGGTGAGTTCACGTCAAATACGAGACCGCTAAGCAATAATTGATCCCCGGGTGAAAAAATGCAGGTGTGTGGGGGATACAGCGAAGGACACATTCGAAACCACATGTGTGTCCAGAAGCTATGCTAAATACTGTTTAAAGAAACCAAACTAGAGCTCCCAGGCAAAGACTTTCAGGGCCCAGCAGTACGAGCATGGAAATCTGTGCCTGAAGCTCGCAGAGAGCTGTCTGGCTTGCAACAACACTCGCTAGTTAGGAATGCCATCTTTGGCCATGTTTAATAATTGATGCGGAGCCTTGCAGGTCTCAAAAGCTTATGCAACCAAACAACTAATATTTATTTATTTTATTATATATTTTCCTTTAATTCAGGAAATACCCACAGAGATTACAATTCTAATTTGTGGGGAATCCTGTTGGCAGAAAAATCAAACAATGAGCAATCCACTTTTTAGCAGAGGAGTGGAGAAGGGGGGCTCAGAAGGCAGCTGAGGGGACACTCATGACCTCTCTTTTTTTCATGCCTGAGCTNGCTGGGAGCAAGTTCAAGAGGCTGCCTTGGATTCATAGAACTCACCCAAGCCACCTATCAGCTCTATATATTCTTGACAAGATTTGGTGATGAGGAGAGGCAGAGTGAGATGCTACATTCCATTAAAGTTTCTCAAAACTGGGGCTTCTTCCAGAACCAAAGTGGGCACAGCCATAGTCATTGTTGTGAGTTCTCAGACATGTGAGCACACACATGCCTACAGCTAATTAACATGCTAAAATGTGTTGTGAAATCAGAGGCTATTCCCAAGACTCTTCTTCATTAGCTGTCTTGGCTGGCCCCTACTCCACGTGCATTTCAAATGCCGTGTTCCTTTAACTCTCAAACTGGATGAGCTCTTAGCAAGTGCTGATGTTCTGAGATGTTGCCCTCTGGAACTTGGTCAGTCCCAGGAGAGCAGCATGGGAGGACAGGAAAGGACTCCCCCAAGATCACACAGACAGTAAGTTAATAAAGAAGGTTCATCCCAAGGCTTCTGTAACCAAGCTATGACCTTGCTCTACTCCACCAGAAGAAAAAACACATTTGCTTAATTTCACTACCATTTCACATGTGCAAAGTGAAGAACAAAGACACTTGATTTCCATTGATAACTTCCCAAGACATCCCAGCCTGAGTGAACCTCGGTCCTAAGGACAAGCCAATTTCTAAATCACCAAATTCCACCTGGACCAGTGACAGAGCCATGAAGGAGATGCTGAGGAGACCAGAAGAAGCTCAGGGGAACCCGGACCAAAGCTAACATCAAGGGCTCGTTGTGACAGATTGTCAACAAATAGATCCCGTGTTATACTTAAATAGGCTCTGTCTCCCATTTGGAAGAACCCTGAGCTGATCTTTATAAATGCAACTCTCTTCTGCCACTNTCATCCTCTTCCTGTGAACTAATGGGTAGAGAAGACAATGCCACGCCAACCCTTGAGCTCCCCAAGAGGTGCAAGATGATATTACTTTTGTGTAATGAATGACCAAACATGACCCCATGCCATCTCACCAAGGGTCCAGGAGGTGAAGCATGGGACCCATCAGAGCCCAGGTACAGAGGTCTCTCAACTATCCCATGTGGACACAGCTCAGTTAATCCAAGGTGGATGGTCTGCATGACAGAGCCATCTACCAGCTGTGCATCTGCCTACAAGAGGGGAACACTGACCTGCAGTTGGGTAACTGGGGAGACTGGCAATTTTTTTTTTGGAGATCTACATGCCAAAGGCCAATCAATAACATTTTATTTGTTCTCTATATATATAACATTTAGGTAAATAGAATATTCATGTGTGTGTGTGTGTGTGTGTGTGTGTGTGTGTGTGTGTNCTAGATGTGTATAAGAGACAGCTACATGCCAAAGGCCAACCAATAACATTTTATTTGTTCTCTATATATATAACATTTAGGTAAATAGAATATTCATGTGTGTGTGTGTGTGTGTGTGTGTGTGTAGGAGGAGGGGGAGTTTGTTACAGCACATCAAGACAGTTGAATCATACCCCTAAGGCCACATGTGTGCAACCCAGCAGTGCTCAGAGACCAGTTCAGGTAAGTGATCCCATCTGGCCAGAGCAAGTTGAATGAGAAAGTAGTGGAGAGAAAGCCAGATAAAAGTATTTGAAATCAAGAGAACCCCACTGTCAAAGCCGCCCAACCTCTGCTCACCATTTCACCCTAGACCCACCATACCTTCAGCCTCCAGCCCTTGGAGGCTCCAGGCTTTTAGCTGAGCTCTCCCCACTGTTGTGCTCTCCTCTGGGTCTCCTGGATCACACACTGTCTTCCTGTGAGTACTTGGAGGCATGAGCATCTCAGGACTTGGTCCTGTCCTTAGGATCAGGAGAACATGGTCTGCTGCATTGTAGAATGTCTTGAACAGGCTACTAAGCAAGTTGGCCTGTGAATCTTCGTTCTGCAGCATAACTCCCTCTCTCACTGACACCTGTCTCATCTGTATGATGTGTAAGCAACCTGTCTGTGTCCCGAGACAGGGTACTTACAAGACTGCAGGTGAGCATCTTGCCCCCCTCACCAGAGAGCCAGGAGGACTGTGTAACTTCCCATGTAGGCAGTCCTCAGGCTCTAGACATGTAGAATGGGTGTGACAGCCTCACTCAGCACAGAGTTCACATGGAATGTGGTACACAAAGCGAGCTGGTGCATCGCAGCTGCTCAAATCATTTTGTCCGTGAGCAACAGGTACAAAATACTGTATATACTGGGAGCATTGCCAGATGGAACAGACCTACCATAACCACTCAATTTATTCAAAGACCCTTGTTCTAAGTGCACACATTCACACTGGTGCAAACTGACCTACCTTCCCATTTAAGAAGGGAAAACAAAGTGCTCACTCTCCTTCCAGCTAGGAAGCAGTGAGTCTCCAGGCCCACCTTTCAGAGCTCTGTGGGACCCATCTGTGTGCTCGCCACTCCCTGCTGGCAGGGCCATTCAATCTGCCTTGCGTTGTTTTTAAAAGTTTGCAGGCTCACGGGCTCCAAAAGTGTCATTAGATTGGGAATGGAATTTCGTCTCCTCCACCAGCAATGTAATAAAATCTTCGAGTCTGAGAAAAAGTCAGCAAAGTTCAAATGTCAACCAGGTTAACATTAAAATTGTTAGAAAACAGGAACTGTAATTTGGGGATTGAAAATGAAGTTGAATTCGTGTGGTGAGTGCAAGGGGTCTGGAAATAGATGTTTATCTTGGCCATTCTCAGGGAAGTGACATCATACCGGAGTGTCTCCTGGGGTACCAGTCCTGCATTTTTCAATCCAGATTTTGGCACTAAAGTTGGCAAAATTAGACCATTTTGTTAAACTGATCTTCAAGCCGTCCACCTTCCCTGCACATTACAGAGCACCTATGACATGACTCCACAACAATGGGTGAAAAATGGGCTATAAAACACGAATGGCCTGCTTCATGTAAAGTGGCGTTTATAGCACAGGTGTGCCTGCGTTTATCAGGACTGTAAAGCGGTGAGATCGGGCTGCCGTAAAGCAGTGCGTTTGTTTAAAAAGAGGTTAAGAAAAGAAGAAGGAAAAGGAGAAGAAAAACATTTTTACCTATTCATGAAAAAAAAATGCAATCACAAAATGTTTTTTTTTAAGCCAGTTGGGCCCGTTATGGAAACATTTGCAGTTTTATCATCTGACACTGAAGCGCTTGCTCGGAGCTTTGTCAGGCAGAGGAATAGGAGAGGCGATTTAGAGAAACAGAAGAAGGAGGAGAGCTAGAGAAAGCTTTAGAGGTCTGTGAAGCAGTTTCCCTGCCCTGCTCAGGAAGAGGCAGGTATTTAAGCCTTGAATTGTGGCTGTGGTCTCAGGGTCCCAGAGGCCGGGGGCTCGGTGGAAGGAGGGGGTTTGTGATGTTCAGTGTGAACGGGAAAGCTCTTTTAGGAAGTCATGGAGGAGGTTTTATGGCTGTTTCCTTTCGGGAAGATGGCATTGTCTTTGCCCACAATGACTGGGGAAAGGGTGTCAGTGATCCGGTGACAGCATCCTTCCAAGCTGGTGCCTGTGGCAGGAGAACCAGGGAGGGTATTTTTGTTCCTTGCCGAGCAGGGCTGGGCTATTTATAAGTAAAATCNTGTGGGTTTCACTTCCTAGAAAGGGCTCTGTCCTGGCATTTAGATTAAGGAAAGGATCTCAACACAATGTGAGAGGTGTCCTCCTGCTCACAGAGCTTGTTCTGTGTTTAAAAGGCAAATCCTTTCTCCTCCCACTGACTACAGCTCTAAAAATACTCCTCAGAGCGCCAGGCAACTGAGTGGCCCCAAAGCCCAGCAGGCTGAGGAAGGGTGGCTCTGAACAGCCCCTATCCTTCTGGACACAGGCTTCTTGAAGAACAGTCTGCATTACCAGCGGACTTGGACACAATAGAATCCCATCCACGGGGTTAAAGGAGGGCGCGCATTTAGAGCGAGAATAAAACAAATGCTTAAAAAACCCATTATTGGTTTCATTTCCCTCCCTGCTCTCAGTTTTTCCTCTGCGCCAAATGCCGCCCTCATGCTTGGTCCAGATGTTGTCACAGCTGCCCGCTCACATTGAGACAGCGTGCAACGTGGGCCTCACCATGCAGGGTCCCTGGAGGGTGGCCCAAGCAGACATAAAAGTAAGGACAACTGCAGTAGAGTCCCCAACTGCTGCTGGGGGAATCTCTGTAAAATGCAAATCTAAGTGAAGCACTCTCTTGCTGACAGCCCTGCCCTGGCTCCCTAGTGCCGCTCTCCGGATTCTCAACCTGGCACACGGGGCCATTTCAGTGTAGTCCTGCCTGACTTTCAAAGCTCGCCCCTCTCTCCATGCTTTCCTCCTGTAGCCAACAGTCTCCCTACCTGCCCAAGCTGCTTACAGAGGATCTATTAGGAAGGGGACTTTTCTAGACACATTGTTTAGAATGTCACCCTCATCTTAGCTTGGCAAATTTCTCTANAGCCTTCATATTTCTATTTGCCTTCTCTTTCTCTCCAAAGCTTCTTTGACCCAACCCCGGTCAAAGTGAATCCTGGAACTTGATGTTCATGCTAAAGAAAACTACATTCATTCTCTTTAGCACACTGTCACACAATNTGTCACACAATGTCACACATGCACTCTATGGCATGCATACTCCTGGAGCATCAGTTATGAGCCAAAGCTAAACAGTAGCAACTAGTAAGCTGGTTTAGACGAGGATACACATTAAGCCCTTCAAAGAAGCCGTGCCACTCTGTGGGTATACCTGAAGACCTCCTGTTGATGCTGTAATTTTTGACAGATGACCCAAACAGCATACACTTGCAGAAGAACAGCAAGGTATCATGTGTGTGTTCAGACTCCTGTGGGGCCACGCATGTGCATGTGCCCTTGGAGGCCAGAAGACAGGCTAAGGTGCCGTTCCTTAGACATTATCCACCTTGTTTTTTGACACAGAGTCTAAGATTGGTCTAGAACTTACCAAATAGGCTAGACTGGTAGGACAATGAGCCCAGAGTTCAACCTCTTCTCCCCTTTGAGTTCTGAGGNTGGAATTCAGGTCCTCATACTGGCAAANAAGCACTGAAC
>LZPO01066882.1:49500-57895 GCA_001675575.1 Neotoma lepida
TGACCACTCTCTGCCGCCGGGAATTCTCTTTGAGGGGATTGCGCGCTTGGGCACCAGGCCTTGTTTACTTTTCTCCACTCTGGACCCGAGGAAAAGCGTNGCTCGCTCCCTCCTTGGAAAGGCCTCAGCTCCGGGCTGTCATTGAGCGGGATGGGAAGCTGCCACTAGGACTTTTTCTGCAGTCATTTTGGGTCCAAGGTAGACAAGCAGACGAGTCTTAAAAACCCGCACACACACATACACAGGAGAACCGGAGAAAAATTAACCCCTGCATGAGTCCCAGGGCCCTCTTGGCTGATNGTTTGTTTGATGACTCACTTAGGGGACCTTCGTGTCACAGAACTATCCTGGTCTTGAGGTGTGTCTATGAGTCTTCACTTAGGGTATGAGACGCCAAAGCATCAATGGGAAATGGTGAAGAAGGGGGAAAAGACTGGCAGGGCCAGGAAGCTTCCTTACCTGAATTCCCAGTATGTTCTGAAGAAAGCTGGCAGGAATCACCTCTAGCCCCTGAACAATGGGTGTGCATGTGTGCGTGTGCGTGCTTGTGTGTACACTCATGTTAGATTTGAGCCAGTTCCACAAATTCTTTAACAACAATGGTAACAGTGGTTATAATAATAAAAATGTTCAACTCTCGTGCCTCCTTAAGTCAGTATGACCCTCTACCCAGCCCTGCCTAGCCATTGCCTACTGCTTGTATGTCTTCATGTCCAGGAAGTGGCAGCTGGATATAAAGTTGCAGACTATTAAAATCAGTGCACAATGGAGTCAGTAGGTCAACTTCGACTTGGGAAGCCAGCTGTTTACTGGTCTGTAGCCCCTCCTCTAAATGGGAGCCCCCTCTGGCTTGCCTGGGTGGGCATCACTCAGAAGGCTGCCTGGGAGATGGGTGGTGCTGGCCCATGTAAGAATGATGCAGCGTTGACTTTGAGCTAACTACGAAGTCGTTTCTGTGGTGCTAATGAAGTCGCCTAGGCGCCTGCTGGGAATATGTACAATGAGAGTAAAGTTCTGTTTGCTTTGGTCCCTCCTTCTCCAGTAATTACAGGAGCTGCCACTCACCCTGGTCCGCAGCCCGACTGTCCAGGAGTCACCCGAGTCACTCGACCATTAAGGTTTAGTCATGTCAGGGAGCATACGACAAAGTGACAGCTTGTCATGTTGGCATCATCAATACTGCAGAACTCTCCAAGTGTGGATCCAATCTATAGTATGTCCTGGTACACAGCCTGAGCTGGGAGGAACCAGTGGGAGCTGGTCTCTCAACAGATGCTAACTTTGTTTCCCCCTGTAATTATGACAAAAGTGGCCTATTAGCCACCTAATTGCAGTCTGACCTCTAGCACCAAATATATAGTTTATTAAAACCAGTCAAAGAGTCTTGGGACTGTGACAAAGGGATAGCCCATCATGGTGGAGTCCACCTCCAAGTAAATGGTTCCCATGAGCCGTCTTCAGTTGGTAGTTCCACATTAAGACTCCATAAGCCCATCAGCAGGAATGCAAACTTACAAATAAATGTCAGACCAGACACACAGGCACACATGTGAACATANGTGCACACATCCATGCATATACAAGCACACATGTGAGTATATAATACATATGCCCAAATATCTAGGGACAAGCCACAAAAGTGGCTTTACAACTCAAAGTGGCNCTTGGAGTACAGAGGGGAGCATCTCTTGCTTGTTTTGTACTGTGCNGACAATAAACACCTTTCTGGGATTCCTTAAACTTTCTAAAGTTGAACTTAGACCTATCCTTCAAAGCTCAGAAAACATGAGACAAGATCATACAGAGAAAGCTGTCATTCCAAGTTGTTGGCCTGTGCAGCTCTGCTGGGTGAGAATGTACACAGCAAGGGCTGAGTGTAGCCTGATTTAAGCACCTGCTATTGTGACCACAGTCGCCAGAGTCCAGACCTTGCAAAGCCTCATCTTCCTGACTTCCCTCTGCTCCTTGGCTGTTGTGAAGTTTTCCAAGTTGGCATCCCGACTGAAGTGCTGATGACTCGTGGAGCAGATCTGAGTAAGGAGACAGACCCCTCGGCACCAGAGCCCATTCTGGCAGGAAGGGGAGATAAGCTGGTATGTAGTATTTCCTCTTTAGAGAGGAGACAGACTCTGGGGTGGGCCAAGGCAGGTTGGAAGAGGACCAGTGAAGCCCAAGGGTCCAACTCAGCACTCCTGGTATCAGAGGAAGGCTGGCCTGCAGTGGCTTCAGAGAAGCTGGCACTGAAAACTGGCCTTAGAAGCAGGAGGGATAAGCTGGAAGGTGATGGGAAGTGAGGAGAGTGACCACCAGGCAGACCTTTAAAGGATGCGGGAGAGCCCTAGGCCCATGGTAGAAGCATGGAAGAGGGATGACTATAGCTACTCTTTACTATAATATATCATGTACATTTAAGTTTCTGGGAGTGGAGCAGAGTACCTGCTTCCTCTCCTGCACCACAACAGACCCATCCAGGCCCCTCATGTTAACATCTTGCCTTGGTGTGGGTCATTTGTCATAGTTCAAGAACCTACACTGACAGCTATCACCATTGAAGTTCAAGCTATCCACAAGGTCTGCTCTCATCCTGCATCCTATGGGCTGTAACCAGTTAGAGTGACAGACAGGACAGTTTCATCATCCTAAAGATGCCCTGTGTTCTTCCCATTCATCCATCCCTCCACCTTCAGGCCCAGCAAACACGAGTGACAGCTGATTTGCTGAAGTGCCGTCTGGAAAGTGCCANGTAGAAAGGGCATTCAGAAGCTGCCTCAACCCCATAACAACCCAGGAGGAAGTGATTATTACAGCTATCATTTCAAAATGAGGACCAAGGCTCAGAGAGTGTGTGGCTTGCCTGAGGTCACACAGCTGGCAAAGGGGTGAAACAAATGGGCCATCTGGCCCTGAGTCCTGGCTCTTTGCTGCAGGGTAGATGTACCCAACTGTGCCTCCTTTCTGAGCATGAAGCTGCCATTCACCACTGCTTGGTGCTTCCAGAAATGAGAGGTTCTGGGTTTAAAGAACCAGCTCCCCGCAAGGTGGGTGAGAACAAAGCCTGAGCACTGTCACCAACAGCTTCTCACAGGACATAGACCAGACACGGAAATGTCAGCAGCTACCTGATGAGCCCATTCTGAGCCCCACCTTTCCTGGGATATGAGCTAAATTGGTCTCTGCAGGTCTCAGAACAACTTTGAGACACTGTGACTAGTTATAGTCACCTGTCTAGATGGGTATACAACCCTCCCTATACTCTGTCATCTTGCTAAGTCTAGACTGGATCACACATGAGTTACCTCAGTCATGGCTCTATGGCCCACAATACTTTGCAGGGACATCCAAACAAAGTTGCTATGGGTTTTTCCACTTGACACTATGGCTTGGGTCTTAAATACTATGGGCTGAGTATTAAAGTTGAGTCTCCACTGTGGTACTACTGGGAGGCGGTGGGACCTTTAAGAGGTGAAGCCTGATGGGAGTTCCTATACTCATTGGAAGCATGACCCAGAAGGTATATTGGGACCCCAACCCAGTGTTCATTTTTGTCACCATCTCTCTCTGTGTTGAGTGGCTGTGCACCACCACCATCACAACAAGTTGCCTTGCCACCACCTCAAAAGCACTGGAGCCAAGGGCCATAGGCTACAAGCTTCAAAAGCATACACCAAAATAAACCTTCCTCCTGAAATTGACTGCTTCAGGTCATTTGTCACAGCCATGGAAAGCATAGCAATATACTTGTCTTTTCTGAGTTTGTGATTCTGAAACTCCTACATGTATAAAACCTGTGAGTTACTCATAAGAATCCATCTCAAAAGCTGAAATTGCTGCTTCATCTCCTTGGGGAATCACCACCTGCATGTTGGAGACAGTCCCTTCCGGAGCTTTCTCACCAGTCCTAGTGATGGCAGGTCAGTCATGTGCCATCAGGGGCAGAGGTAGAGATGGGCTTGAATCAACATAAGAAATCAACATAAGAAAGGACATCTCTGCCTCTTCTCTGACCTCAGGCTGTCCCACCCTGTGTCCTAGTGGGTCCCAGAACCCCCTGGTAGTAACTACCAGTGAGAAAGAGGTTGATAAAACGTGGGTATTCCAGATTGGTGGCATCAACACAAGCTTCATGAAGAGTTCCCTCCTTGTTCTTGTAGAATTCAACCTACAAGATCTAGGGGTCTCTCACCAGGAAGAAGTAAAAAGAGAATCAAGGGATGTAGACATGGGTGGGTCTCCACAAGGGTGTCTCTGTGGCCTTAGACCCACACTTTGCTTTTTTCAGGCTAACATTGAAGGGTCTACAGGGTGTCCTGATAGTTGGTTTCTTCCCTTGTGAGAAAGGCCTCTGCACTCAATCTGTCTGTATGTTCATCAGGTCCCTAGAATGGGGACCCCTGCCCACTGCCTGAACAAGCACTGAACAGTGTGCACAGTTGCTCTAGGCTGCTTCCCCATGAGCCCNGGGGGTCAAAGCTGCCACAGGCTTATTTGTGAGACCTCTTAGCAGTCACGATTCTTGGTCAGGAAGAATTAACCTCTCTTGTGAGATCAATCGATTTCTGTCCCCTCATTTGGTCCCCACCCAGTCTGGTCCTCTCACCCCACCCTGTTCTACTCAAAGCCCTTCCAATTTGAAACCAGACACATTGATTGAATGCCCTAGGGTTGGACTCCTCAGGAATCAGGAGATGTGTTTGCCTGAGGCCACGCTCTTCTCCCCTNTATTCTTGCCTGTGGTGATGACAGTCTCAGAGGGAGGGCTACCGCAGTCCTGAGAAGACAGTAGCTGTTCTCTAGCACAGGGGTACAGTTGACACTCAGAGCATCCAGCCCAACTCTTCAGGCTGGACAGGGCCAGAAGAGGGGGAATTAGCTCAGGCAGGTGACCAAGTGAGAGGTAGGGAGAACTGGCTCAGAAAGCCATACCATCTCTTTCCAACATGGTGTCAGTAGAGAAAGAAACAAATGGGTTGTTTGTTATATCTTATATCTACAAGTTACTGGGGAATCTTGGTACACACAGCACAGACCACTGCCTAGACTTTCATTAGGAACATGCACAGGTCAGCTAAGCTCTTCAGCAAAGAGAATGGGTGAGTGGAGGGTATAGACAGATAATCTGTGCTGCTGTGTGGGGCACACTAGACATCAAGGCAAGGACTTTGTCTTATCTGAGGTGGGTACTTCTCCACAAGCTGCTAGAATCCCTTGAGACAGTGCAAAGAACAGAGAAAGTTTGATTTTTAGCACAGTGTGTGACACTGGTGCAGAGCTCCTGATGCAGTCAACAGAGATCACTAAGATCCCCCATAGTGGCCACCACAGTACCAAATCACTTCGCCCATGGGCTGCTCTAAGGAGCTCTGGGGTGCATACCGAAAGCCCTGGACCTGATATTTTCTTGGATCTCTTTCAGTCCACAGATCCCAGGTTCCACAGTTGTCCCCTGCAGAAACTCGTCTCCATTTCTACCCAAAGGCACCAAGAAAAGACAGAGTCACTCTGGAAAAGTCCCATCTGCCTACTGGGCCTTAGGACCCAGCTGACATAAGTGCATCGAACACCTATGTGGCCTAAATGGTTACTAGAGTCATGAAAAGATGAGATGACCAGGGCCACTTCATCCTCTGTTTTCTTAGCTGTAACATGAAATGCCAATTACTACCTCCTCCCTAGATCTGCTGTGATGGCTGATTCAGGACTTCGGAGCACTAAAAGAGTGCCTGGTTAAAAATAGATGTGCAGATACAAGATGGATAGCTTTTTGGTTTAAGTATGTCCCAAATATTGCTTGGAGGCATACTTATACCAGCAAACAACATTCGTCATGTACCTGAATTTTGAGTGTACCTTGGCATCCTGTGCTGCTATTTGCCAACTCCGGCAAGCCTTGTCACCAGAGTGCAGGCATGCCCACAGTGACTTCTTAGGAACACAGCCAATGACTGTTCCTAGCATAGCATTAAAGCATTGTAGCTTACAGGTCAGCCTCTGCTCTTGGGCTCTGAGGTTCTTGAGGGAAAAGGTGACTCACCCATTCCTTGTTGCTGTGACAGAGTAGCACAGCCTGTGTAGTGACAAACAATAGAGCTCTGTTTGGCTCATGGTCTGGAGGCTGAGAAGCACAAGAGCATGCGTGCTGCAAGTATCTGGNAAGAAGTCAGTGTTGAGAGTTTTGTTTTTCAAGAAAGGCAGCTTGCCACATGCAGCACCTCATTTAAATGCATCTGGAGTCCTAGAAGCCCCACTTACATCCTCCTCCAAAGGGACCTTGAAAGCTCCTTTGGAGTTCTATCAACAGCAGGGGAGCATGGTTACTCATGTGCCCTTGACTCAGGATTCCTCCTCCTCTATCTCCTTTATCTTTGGGGAAGTCCATCCTCCCAAGCACACAGTTTCAGGAGGGATGCATGTGGAGTGGTGACTGAGGGAGGGGCAACCCCCTGAACCAATCAAATGAGTCACATCAAGCGGGTCAATCTTTGGGTGACCAATCACCCTCCTGTCCTTGTGTTGAGTCTTAATGTGGACAAAAGGCAAAGGCTACATGTGAGACAGGAAGCAGAAAGTGGGCTTACCACTTTTATCACATGCGCATTCCTGAGGTACATAACCTACTCCCCAAATATTAGCATGAATCTTTCCTGAGGGTAGATGTNTCATAACCCATTACCTCTTAAAACTTCCACCTCTTAATACTGTCTCAGTGGTTATCTCACTTCATATGAGGTGTGAAGGGCCACCAGCCTCAGCAGAGAGCAACCACTCACGTCCATCCTTAACTCCTTACTGATGAGGCCAGTCCTGGGCAGTGTCTGAACACATGTTGAATAAAATGGTTGACTTGAATTCATTGCTTCTCAATGGGACAATGGATGGTGTGTGACTATGAACCACAGTCAGGACAAGTGACCCCTCTCCACACACACACACCCTCCTTCTTTTTCAGGCTATTCCAAGGTGGTTCAGCTGAAATTCATGAATGCAGTAAATACTTTTGGTGTTCTTACCACCTCCTGGACATTTTATAGTAATAAGGAGAATAATGTTGGAGACAGACCCTGTCCTTTCCCCTCTATAAGTCACTCAATGAGTACACTGGTGTGCTGAAGAAGCAGTGTTATTCCTCAACATAAGGAATAAGGAATGATGGAGGACTAAGACTTCTCTTGTGACCTTTCCTGTGTCCCTGGCCACAAAAAGATCTCCAACAGAGGCAAGGAGAAAGGGAATATCAAACCAGTCAGGAACAAAGAGTAGACAGTATGTTACTCTTCCAAGGTTGCCATAACAAATTAAACACATACACACACACACACACACACACACAGACACACACACACACACACAAGTGGCTTGATACAACAGAAAGTTTGGCTCATAGTTTTCAAGGGCAGATATCCAAAGTTAGAGTGTCAACAAGGTGCACTTCCTCCAAAGCCTGGGCACGAACCTTTCTGTCTCCTCAAGGTCATAGGCTATGTTGCGATTATTCCAGCCTTGGTCTCCATACCCCATAGTATTTTCTTTCTGCATGTCTCTTAAGGGTACAATTGTCACTGGGTTCAGGGCCAATCCACATAGTACAAAATGGTCTCTTCTCATGAACTCTACTAGTGCACATCTACACGGACCTTACTTTCCAACCAGGAGACATTTATAGCCCATGGGATCTGGGATGTAGATCTATCTTTTGGGACAAGTGCTCATGCTCCCTGGGAGAAGTGAAGGGAGCTGGGGACCATCTGGAAAGGGTGTGCAAAGTCACATGCAGAGTCTTCTTGATGACACTGAGAAGTGCATGTTTCAGGTACAGGCCTTACGGAGCCACAGACAGTTTGAGCCTAGGGGTGACTTGCCAGGAATCTTGTTCTGAGGAGCAAGCTCTGTTAATTTGCAAGGAAGTTGGGGAGCCAGCTAGAGAGATGTCTAGAAGGGGCTCTCTACAGGTCACCTCCCTCAGCTTTGGAGCCTGTATCAGTGTTCACACTTAAATGTCTCCCTGTAGGTTCCACCCACTGAAGACAGTTCATTATTCCTGCACCACCTGAAGTTTATGGGAGGTCACAGGCTGTTTCCATTCCCTGATGGGTGTCCACAGACTGTTGGACAGTTAGAGTACTAGTCTGAGCAGCCACTGAGCTGCCCTTCTGTGAGGCCTCAGCTGTGGAAGAGAATAGCACAGTGTCTTCCCTTGCAGAACTGGTCACTTCACAGGGTAAATACTTGAGTTGAATGTCTGAAACAACTAGTAAATTTGTGGAGAAAAATGTGGGCACCTACCCTCCAGGTCATCCAGGGGACAACAAAATATGGCACATTTTTGACATGTTAGCTAGACAGGATTCCATCCACTCCAGAAAGAAGGCCTGCCCATACAGACAGCTGATGTGGCCTC
>LZPO01066883.1:35340-57747 GCA_001675575.1 Neotoma lepida
CAATAGAGTTCATGAAGTTTAAGGTAAGTATATCCACAAACTTTCATACAATGTCTCTGAGCCTTAGGTGCAGGAGAGTTTTGTGAATTTATCCATTGGGACTGAGCTCTACAACTCTGTATTTTAATTGGCTGTAGTTTCCTTTAGTGGCCTTTATTTAAGAGAAGCATGTGGATTACAGATTTTGAAGGCTAAAATGTTGCTCACAAGCCATAGATAATTGCACATGAGTCATGGAAATTAAACTTGTTTACTCCAAAATGTAATTTCTCTGTGCCNACTAAGTGCTTTGGTGCCTGTGGATTTGGATATATAGGGAACATGATGTAAAAATCAAAGATGGAACTGGTTTCCCCTATCAAATGTTAGATTCTAGACAAGGCAAATGTATTGAAAATACTCTTATGTTCACATAGAGGGCTCATCACAGGATCAGATCACCTACATGGTCTGTAGATGAAAAGACAATTAATACATGAAATCAAAGCATCTTATGATACAATATATGATATGATATGATATGATATGATATGATATGATATGATATGTCTGAATGGAGATCTAGTCTGAAAAGAAAACTGTTCAGCTAAAATCACACTTCTACACTAACAAAAGAGGGAATATTTTAAAGATTAGTCTAAGTAGTTTTAATAAATTTCTTCCAAAATGGAGAAACAAATCAATATGAAATACAGAACTCAAGCAGCATGCTACCATGGTTTTTAGAAATAAGTAACCTGCTACTGATACAGAATCATTTTTAGAAGAGCTAATTATTGTTCTGGACAATTAAGTGCTCAAGGAGCAAAAACAAATATTTCATTACAAGGAGTTATGGGGAAGATTAATGACAATGCTTCTTTTTTAATAGTTCTGGTCCCAGGAATTGGAACATTGTTCTCATATGAATCCTCAGCCAAGTGCCCACTGTGGATCTTATTCTTTTCTTCCTTATTTGCTTTGGTGGTCCTTGCAATGAACCCCAAGCTTAGCACATGATAGGTAATTGGTCTCTCATTGAGCTGCTTCACTAGCCTGGGACTTTTATGATAAAATGTTCATGAAGATTTGCCGCACAGAACAAAATATTCTCTACACACACACACACACACACACACACACACACACACACACGCTTCCTCACTGTAACCTTGGCTGATTGCAGCCTGATTAACAAGGAGATGGAGTGTAGATAGACAAAGATGTCCTCCAAAGCTGTCATCATTGATGCTAATCTAACTTTCTATCAACAGCAACCAATGGGCAAGGTTGTACATAATATGTTGCTTGTAGAGATGGAAGGAGATTGCTTTCACTGAGTGAACTTAATCTAGAGTTCAATATTTCAAGAACTGTTATTCAGAATTTTTCCTTCAAATATTCATATCTTCCTTATTTTTCAATGGAATTCGATGAGCATATGTTCTGAAAAAGATGTGTACTCCTTGGTGTAAATATATTCTTCATGCATTAGATAAAGGTGGTCTTTCATGAAATAACCTACAGGTATTTCAACTAAGATACCAAGGAGCAGAAAAATAAAACATTCAGTGATTATCACTGTTTGGAAAAATGTTGTCTCTATTCTGATTGATAACCCTGTGGCATTACATTTCTATAATACTCCTGTGAAATGAGTTTCTCACTTAAAGGACTTGATTTCAATGATTGGCATTACAGACTCTTGGTTCTTTATTTTAGAGTTAGCAATTTATAGAATGTAAATGTTTGTTCTCAAGATTATAAAAAATTGTTTCCAGTTAAAATTGAGCCAACACCTTTTCAGTCCTTCGATCAAATAAACAAGCAAACAAAATGCAGCATAATCTGCAATTAGTAATCATAACTATGCAGACTTTCTCAACTTGTCACTTTCAAAGAGAGTCAAGGAACTTGAGCCTTTGAAGTCCCATAGCAAAGTTCCAAGTAACAAAGCCTAACATATCCAAAATAAAACTCTGCCAAACGACATGGCAGTCCAATAGCAAATGATCAGGGAAATAATTTATCTTGGAATGGAAGAAGGTTACATGTTAGACAATGTTCTAGGGAATTAATAGGACATACAAGGTTATGAACATTTGCCAAAATGTGAATCAGAAACCTGACCTGAATTCCTTTGCCTTTAGTGATGAATATATTTATATACTTTATAAATTTTGCTACTGAATTCATCTGTATCACCTTAACATAATTGCATCATATTATGTGCTGTTTATTTCTTTCATAACCTAAATACATTGATTACCTAATTGATATTAAGAGGTAGGAACTTTCCAAACTATGAGGTTCACATTTAAATGAGTGAATTCTGCTAGCGGAGATGTCTCAGTGGATAAAACACTTGCTGAGCAAGTTTAAGGACTGAAGCTTAAATTCTGTAACTCTCATAAATGTCTGCTAGGTTTGACTATCTGACTATTATTCTAGCACTCAGAAGGCAGAGATTGATTTTACACAAGCTAGCCAGCTAGATAGACTGGTAGTAATTGCTGAATTCAGGATCCAGTGACAGACCTTGCTTCAATAAATAAGGTAGAGAGTGATCTGGGTAAATTATAAATTTCAACCTTGGTCTCCCAATGTACACATGCAATCATGTGGCTCACACTTACACATGTGCCCAAATGCACATATCATACACACATATTTACATAAACAGAGAGAAAATAATACAATGAAAATTAATTAATCTGCAGTAATTCTGGATAAAAGTGCTTAATGATATATCAAAAATTATTTTAAAGAAGCATTAATGAACATATTATAGATGGGCATGTAGATGATGTCTTAGAAATCTATGTATTACTGTGACAGAAACATCTGAAAAAAAAGGAAAGGTTTATTTTATTTTGGGGGTTGTTTTAGAAAGTTTTCGGTGTCTCATGGAGGGGTGAGGCATGGAAAGTACATGAAAACAATACTGCGTAGTAGAGACTCACACTGATGCACAACAAGAGCCAGAGAAAGAGATAAGCCCCAGAGGCAAGCACCAGAGGCAAGCACCACAGGCAAGCCCCAGAGGCAAGCCCCAGAGGCAAGCATATACGGTAAAAGTAACTTGAGCTAATGACACATATCAGCTCAGTCTCTTGTAGGTGTTANAGGCTCAAAATAATACCATAGCTGTCATCTGAATATTTATAAATAAGCCAATAGAAAAAGTTTCATATTCCAACATCAACAGATGGATGGATAGGTAACAGAGAGCTGGGAAGGGGATGATAGAGAAATGATTATTGATAGATGGATGATTCACAGAGGATTGATATAAAATATTACATATAGAAAGTAAAAACTTTGTACTTTATCTTGTAAAATTTTTCTCAATGTCTATGTGTGTGGAGGCCTAGGTGAGTTTATGTGCAGGAACCTGTGAAGAAGGCCAGAAGAGGGACAGGGTCTTCTCCAACTACATGTGGACTCTAGGAATGGAATCCGGGTCATTTATGAGAGCAGCACGCACTTTTAACATCGAGCCCTTCTCACAAAACCCCTCTCCAATAGTGTGTTTGTGTGTGTTTGTGTGTGTGTGTGTTTGTGTGTGTGTGTGTGTGTGTATGAGTATATGTGTGTGTTATGAGTATTTATATATCCCATATGTGTGTGTCTGTACAGGTGAATACACATGTATATGCTTGCAATTTTGGAGGCCAGAGGAATGAATCACCTAGTCATTTCCAGGTATCATCCTGTCTCCACTCCCCAAAGCTATAATGAAAATATTCCACTATGCTCAACTTTTGATTTGAGTTAGAGATCAGAACTCAGTTCCTCATGCCAACACACAAAACTTTTTACCAGAAGAACCATCTCCAGTCTCTGACCCGTACTATCTTTTTAAAAATCAACAATTAATCTTTAATCAATACTTGATTACACAGTAAAACATGAGACCAGCAATTACTATGATTGCTTGCCAAAATGCCTTCTTAAAAAGGCATTCAGCAACTATTATGATTATGTGGGCAAACCACCATTTAGTTTCATTGCTAATACATAAGTACTGTATCTATTTTCACACATATGACATTTTACTGTACTCTCTTCTTTCCTGGTTTTAAAATATACCTTCCAACTCCCAGCTATTTGTTCCTGAAAAGTAGAATGTCATTCCCACAGCCTTGCTTGTAGACTGGGTTTGTCCAAATATGTGTACAACCAGAGCAAGTGAGAATTAATGTTGGTTTACCAATGATGAGTCACCATACTACCATGAATGATAGGGCATGTAAGACCTCGAGGCTCCTGTCTTCTTTACTTCACGTTCTTAGATAACCCATGTCCCAGTAACACTGTTGTTATGCTATAGAAACACTCAAGTAACATTGTCAACAGTTGTATAGGAAAGAAAAAAGGCCTTCTGCCGGAACTATGTGATAGGGCTATCAAAAGTTTCCAATAGCTGCAATCCTGGCTCACATCTGTTGTTCGTTTTCTTACACTTTGTCTCTTTGGGGACCCACCACCCAGCTCCCAGATAAACCATACACAGAGACTTATTCTTAATTATGAATGTCCAGCCTTTGCCTGGCTTGTTTCCTGTCAGCTTTTCTTAACTTTAAATTACTCCATCTGTCTTTTTCTCTGGGCTTTTACCTTTCTCTATTTTGTATGCCTTTCTTTCTTACTCCATTGCTGGTTGTGTAACTGGGTGGCTGGCCCCTGATATTCTTTTCTTTCTTTCACTCCTAGATCTCTCTTTTCCTGGATTTCTCCTTCTATATATTCTCTCTGCGTGCCAGCCACACCTGTCCTTTTTCCTGCCTTGCTATTGGCTGTTCAGTTCTTTATTAGACCATCATTGTTTAGATAGGCACAATAACAAAGCTTCACAGAGTTTAACAAATGCAACATAAACAAAAGTAACACACCTTAAAATAATATTCTACCATGCATCTTAATTACAAATTTATGAAGTAATAGAGAGCTCTCATATTATCTATAAAATAATGTTTAAAGGATGTTTAATAGTATTGAGTTTAAACAAATAGCAATTTCGAATGTTAATGTTTACAACAAGAATGAGGAAGAGGCTGTCATGATTTCTTACCTGCTTTATTTGGAGATACAGTTCTTTCTCGCTAAGAAAAACAATTTCTAGTAAAAGCGTAACTGTGCCCCATAGTCTAGGTATATATTTTAGTAAACTGGGTTTCTATTTAATACTCTGCAGTGTTTATGCCTCTATCACTCTGCTCACATTATTACCAAANGTAAAATCTCCATGNGCAATTGCCTTATTCTCTTGATTTTAATGATAATATGGATAAAATTTGTTTTCTTTGAACAAAAATATAAAAGAAACAGAGAGATTTCTAGTCAATTACATAGCTGAAATTTTGTACTGCCCTCAATGGTCACGTTTCCTTTGGAGCTATCATTTAATTTAGGTTTATGTTATGGAGGGTGTTGAATCTATAAGGCCATTTGTTGTCTGTACAGTTTTTACACTAAAACAGATTGTAATACTTTCACATTTGTTGCTTTTGTTCTGAGTTTTGTTTGTATGCAACAGATTTTATTTCTGTGCAAACTGTAGTACTATAGAATGTATTCATCAAAATCATGCTTCATAATACAAGATAATTTGCAAAATGGAGTATATTGCATAACTATTACTCAGGATGTCTATTAGAAATTTAATATTAGAAAAAAGGACTATTCTTGCCATCTATGGAAGACAAACCTCAATAAAATTTTAAATCATTTAAATAACCTTATGAAAATGGTCATAAAGTCTCCAATAAAAACACTCATAATATTGAAAAAACACTAATATAAACAGGTTACTATTCACTTTTATACATCAGATTTTCAGGGACAAAGGGCAACCACATTTTTCAAAATGCCAAGAAAGATACACTATTAGCTTAGAGAGGGAAACTTGACAATTAATATTTGAGGAACACAATGAGAAGGTAGTATATGGTGGAGTTCTTACACATTTGGAAATGCCATCTATTGATGTATCTACTTTGTTTAGGATAATAATTGTTAAAATGCATACATACATTTTATAAATGTTTTCCTAAACATTATTTCTTTATGTTTAAGAACTATAAGAAACTTCTTCACATTTATCCAGTGTTCTTTTGTTTGTAAAATATTTTCCTAAAGAATTATGTTTTCATTTAAACCTATCTTAGATGTTAGCTTTCTGTATTTTGAGTCTAAGTATATATGTGTGTATGTATGTTAGAAGTACCATCTCCTACTTATCATCTATTATCTCATTTTATATTATCAACTATTTTATCAATTGGTGCTATAATGTAGGTAACATCTATTCTTTTTCTAATTATCACCAACATTTTGTGTAGCATAAATTATCTGGAATTCTACTTATCGAAATACTGTGTTTAACTGACTCAATTATTTCTGTAGCACTTAGTATGTTCAACATTATTTTTCCCTCAGTGTCTCTCATATTACACATTTATTCTACCTTGAATATTAGTAATATTTTTCCATTAGAATACTAAATTTGCCCACTCTGCAAGTATAGCTCATTAGAAGGTATGCACACATTGCCAATAGTCATTATATTGTACTGGAAGAAGGAAAATGAAGGAACTTGACTAATACATGAGCCACAGATTGCCGATTCCTATTCTGGATTTTTTGAGTTATAATTGCTTCCTTTTAATGTTTGTAGCCTTTGCTTTGACTAGCTAATCTTGATTGTTTACATAGCATTTCTATTCTTTGAATCAAGCATCAAAAATTTTGGATACTCAAATTTTAATATACTTTAATGTTTAATTTAGTAATATTCCTAAAACTTTTTACTTTAAAGATTGAATTTTTGATTTAAGAATTTTTTAAATTCATTTTACATACCAATCTTAGATTCCCCTTTCATCCTTCTTCCCACTCCCCACCAGACTCCCTCCCAATTATCCCCTCCTCTGAAAGGGTTAAGTCCTCCCATGGAGTGTCAGCAGAACCTGGTACATTCATTTGAGTCAGGACCAAATCCTTCCCCCCTGCATCAATGCTAAACAATGTGTCCCACCATAGGTAATGGGCTCCAAAATGCCAGCTCATGACATCAGAGGTTCCTTGAGACACAGACTCTGCCAGTTCTAATTGAACCAAGAGGTGAGTGACTGTTCTCCCAGCTGTCAGTACAGTCCCTAGATTCTAGGCCCCAAGGCACAACCAGTGCCCCTCAACTTGCCCCCAACCATTGCAGACCCAGTTGCAGACCAACAGGCAAGACTCCTGTGGGAAGGCCTGCCCACCACCACCCATCGGACCCTGAGGAAATATTTTTTTAAAGTTATTCTGTAATCTCTTATATGTTAAGATTCCAATATATGTGCTTTTTATTTGTAATCATCCCTCATTCCATTGCCCATATTTTGGTTTGTAATATTTTATCACTCATAAAACCTGAATTATATAGCAAAAAAAGTAAGTTCTACATCCTTAGAAAGACCAGGAAAGGGCCAGTTTGTATACTTGTGACAGTATTAATTTTTTACTCTCTCATTTTTCAGAGTTTTGACCCTTCATTGACTCTTCCTTACTCATAATAGCTGGTGCTATGAGCTCCATTAAATCAGTTAAAGTTGGATTGTGCTTACTTTAAAATGTGAATGAAATGTATTGTCATATAGGGTCAGGTCTCCTCTAATTAGGCAAGAACATCTGGTCTCCCTCCAGGGTCCATGTTAAACGTTTATTGTTAATTTTGTACATTAATGGTTTGGAACCTCTTTATGAAGTCATCAGGATTATTATTTTTTCCAATGACCCACAATATATGAAAAATCATATTGATTAAACTTTTTAAATAATAGAATACTTATGAGCTATAAATCTAGCCTTATTTGGTTATCAAAGTTTCTAAAAATGAAGCTAGCTAGTTCTCATCAAAATCAATATGTAATGTTCTTGATAACTCAGATAATTTTTTTTGTAATTTCAACAATTAGTGTTAATGGAAGTATTTCACAAAAATAATCAGGAAGTTGCCGGGCGGTGGTGGCGCACGTCTTTAATCCCAGCACTCGGGAGGCAGAGGCAGGCTGATCTTGTGAGTTCGAGGCCAGCCTGGCCTACCAAGTGAGTTCCAGGAAAGGCGCNAAAGCTACACAGAGAAACCCTGTCTTGAAAAACAAAAACAAAAACAAAAAATCAGGAAATTATATTTTCAAAGTCAGTCAAATATTCATTCAAAAGAAATAAATAAATTCATCTGTATATTTAGATAATTTAGATATTGTTCTTTAGTAAGATTTTCTAGGCTAATCTGTTAGGAGTTCATGAATGATGCTCTGCCTTTAATATCAGCACTTGGGAGGCAGGTCAATCTCTGTGAGTTCCAGGCCAGGCTGGTCTACACAGTGTGTTCTAGGACTTCCAGAGATACATAGTGAGACCTTATCCCTATAAATCATACAAACAAACAACAAACAAAACAAAAACAAAAGCAAAATGGAAAGGAATGAAAAAAAGAAAGAAAAAAAAGAAATTTGAAAGTCTATCCTCAAAAGTAGCTATTGGTATTACTTCAAAGGTATGGTCTGCCTTGCTTTACTGAAACCAAAATTTAGTTTAGAATCATAATCCCTTGAATGTACTGTTCAATGAGTCATTCCTACATTCAAAATTCTTATTTTTTTAGGTTTCTCTTTTTTCCCTGAATTTCCTTACAATTTGTTCCTATTATTTTTAATGTATCCCTGGGCAAACCTCCAAGTTACTCTGAGTTCTCGGTCATAGATATTTCATATGCTCTGTGCTGTTTCTGTCATAATATGTTATTATCAAGTCATCCTTCCTGTTGATTTTCACTCTAATCTGTACACAACCAGGATATGGTCCAGATTCTACNTCAATAAATTTCTGCCAAGGAGAAATTAAGTTTATTTTTTTCTGAAATGATATTTGGTTGCTTTTGCTGATGAAGTTTTTCTTGATATAATTTTCCCAAATGTCTAGCCTCTCTAATACTGGATAGATGAGATCAGTATATTTTGTAGAAATAAAGAAAAACTATGCTAGATAATCTCATAATTTTTTTAAAGAGTGTGATATACACACAAGAAANGATCCCAGTTCTTTGTCATTGACAATCTTAAAGTAAATTCACCCTGGCATATGATGTCAAACATGACATTCTTAAAATCTCCATATATTTCTTTATTTCATTACCTTATAGCTCTCTTATAGCTAACATAAGTATCATTTTGTAAAAAGTATACAGAATTAAATTTAGCTTTTGTTGGATTTTTCTCATGTACATTTAGAAAATTAATAAAGTAATAATTTTACTACACAGAATGTGTCTATACAAGTGTGTCTGGGACAAAGCATGGCTAAAATTTGAGGAGAACATGGTAATAAACATAAAAAGTGGGAAAGTAAAGCATCAGCAAGGAAGACAGAAAAAGTGGCAGGAACAATACATACCTACTTGAGCTAAATCTTAGAGATAATACTAACTGCCCCCTCTCTCTCAGAGACTTCAGAAGATTGTCCATGTCATGCCATCTCTCCTTAGAACCTTCCATTTTGAGTGCGATGGTCAATGTGACAAACTATGGATTATTTATTTACAGAGCCTTTTATGTGCTTTCTCCCAGTGGATAATGCTATTAATCATTTTGTCCCTTACAAATTTGTTTGTGGTAGTAAGTCCTGCTGACAGAAGAAATCAAGACCTTGGCCAGTTCACTTTGGTAATCTGTAGACATGATGCCTAATCTCTTCCTATCAAGAACATCTGAGTATGTGGTTATATACTTTTTAATTCATTGTATTTTAATTAAAATATAATTATATAATTACCCTTTTCCCTCTCATCTCTCCAACCCATCTCATATANTCTTCTCCTATTCCCTTCCAGTCCTTCTTAAATCCATGGCTTCTCTTTCTTTGATTATTGTTGCATATATATGTTTATGTACATACACACATAAATATATAAATAGAATCTGTTGACTTAGTTTAATGCTGCTTGTGTATCTTTGACTTAAGGGTTTTCCATTTGATATTGAATAACCAATTATGGGGCTCAGGTCTGGAAAAGACTAATTCTTCCACTCTTATAGATTGTTATTTGCCTGAATTGCCCACACCCCCAGAGTGTTGCTATTGTTCAGGGCATGTTTAAGATAGCATATCAATGAAGTACCATGGGTGTAGCTTCCTTTCATTTCCTGGAGACATGAACTCCCAATAAACTTCCTGGTCCTCTGTTCTTACAATCTTTCTGCCTCCTCCTCTTAGTGTCACAGATTTTCTGGATGTTTTATGCCAGGAAGTTTTACATTTAACATTTTCTTTCACTGAGGTATCCATTTCTTCTACCATGTACTCAATGCCTGAGATTCTCTCTTCTATCTCTTGTATTCTGTCCGTGAGGCTTGACTCTGAAATTTCTGTTTGAGTTCCANTATTTTTCATTTCCAGATTTCCCTCAGTTAGGACTTTCTTTATTATCTATTCATTTCCTCAATTAATGATTAAGGATTAATTCATTTCCTCTTTAAGGAACTTGATCATAAAAAGGCTGTTTTAATGTCTTTGTTTTGTGCTTCATCAATGTTGCGACTTTCAGAGTCTACTGTGGTAGGATTGCTGGGCTCTAGTAGAGAAATATTGTCTTCTCTGTTATTGACTGTGTTTTTATGCTGGTGTTTATGCATCTGGCTTTGGAAAAAGTAAGGAGAAGTGAAGATCTGCAGCTAGTCTACCTACTTTCCTGGCCAGAGTAGCCTGCTTATTCAGTGACAATATGTATATAATTTATATCTGAGATTCTTAAATGGTCTATGCCATTTACTCCTGTATTGGTCGATATTCTAAAGCATTTTATTGTGCCACAACAACTATTAGTGTTTAGTTTCACATAAAATCCTTAAAAATATGACATTATGTGCATATAATATATGTGTAGTGTAATTTTAAGAATATAAAGTAATTTTATAACTTGAAAGCTTTTCAAGCATCTTTCGTTTTTTCTCCTTCTCTCTTCTTCTTTTTTGACTTCCTTTCCTCTCTCCAATGAAAGCCTTCACCCAGTTCACCTTCATTTCTCCTCTATCCTGCTTCTTAGTAGGAATTTTTCCAGAATTCGGTGCCTTAAAACAACAACCATTTCTTTTTCCCCAATCCTATATCAGGATACTACAACTGTTATCTAGGACCAGCCCCAAAGGAATGCATACAAAACATGCATTTATTCATTTATGTTCATGAAATATGTGCTGTTTCTCTGTGTGGAACAGCAAATGTAAATAAATGAATGTATGAGGAAGGATCCGTCTCTGGTGCATGAGCTGGCTTTATGGAGCCCATTACCTATGGTGGGATGCCTTGCTCATCCTTGATGCAGGGGTGAGGGGCTTGGTCATTCCTCAACTGAATGTACCAGGTTTTGCTGACTTCCCATGGGAGGAAGCCTTACCTTTTCAGAAGAGGGGATGGAGGGGGTTGGGGGGAGCAAGAGGAGGGATGAGAGGGAGATCTGTGGTTGGTATGTAAAATGAAAAAAAAAACATTCTTAAATAAAAAAAACTAGAAATAAAAAAAATGTTATGTTTTAAAAAAAAGATTACATTATTATTGCAAATACTCAATGGCAGAATATACCTCAGATTCATATTTTGTGTGTTTCCTAGCTTATCTAGATTTAGGTCATGTTGATGATCTAGAAGTCAACAGTACTGGAAGGCTACAGATTTATAAATCCAAGTTAGTTCACCCAGACAACAAAAATCAAAGCCTCTCTTCTGCTAAAACAGAAAAGTAAGGAGAAGAAATACTTTCAGTTACATAGTCAATAAAATGTGAAAATTATCAGTTCAATTCCTCTTCTTAGTAGTGGAACAGCAGATTCAACATCAATGACATTAATGACCAGAGGCCATAGAAACAGAAAAATAGAAGCANTGATCAGACATGCCTTCAATGAAGGTAAGAAATACATTAAAATACTGAAATAAGCACAGATCACAAAATTAATTGACAATAAGATGATAAAGTCACTGTTAATCTGGAGAAAATAGAATCCATTTAAGTTAAAAGATTGTGAGTGATTCTAAGGTACAGTTTTGGGAAAATGGTAGGAAGTATGATGAACTGTATTACACCATTACTGACCTGTTCAATGTATTAGTTATGGGTCATTTTAAACTTTTGTAATCTATGGACTATTTGAAATGACAGAAGTGACTGAAGTGAGAACTGTGCTCACTAACAGAGAAGAGATTGCATGCAACTAATTTTCTGTGGTTAGCAAAGCTTTGTGAACTTAGATGATCAATATGACTTACTCTAAAGGAACAGTAGTTAGGTCAAGAAAATGTAGGCAACTTTTCATTGGTTACAAGTACTCATGTTGTAATTATGCTTCTTTGTTGTGAATTATAAGNCCCCAAACCACTTCTTAAAATTAAAATTAAACCATGTAAACAATATTACTTTTGCATTAATGTAACCACCTGGTGGCACTGTTGATTAAACTAGGAAAAGTTTGATTTTTTAATGTCTTTTAAAAAGTCATTCTCTATCTTAAAATTGTGACTCATACAAAATTTCTGTTGGTATTATTTAATAGGATATATCCAGGTTGATGGCTTTAGCTGGCCAAGCATATTGAAAACTCTTTGAAAAAAATTAAATACTAAAAGAAACCCTCTATATCTGCAGTACTCAATCACAAATTTATGTTGAAATATTGGAAAGTGAATTCACTAGACTTATAAAGGTATACATTACATATTTNTGTTTTCTTTATTTAATGAGAAAAAGAATTCCAAATAGAATTAGGTAATGCAAAAGTTAAGACAAGAAGTATCTTATCTTCATGATTCCATTTCAGATAATTTGACAAAAACTCCATTACTCTGACAGGGCGAGATATGTGCAACTTCATATCTGAATTACATATAATTTACATCTGAGATCTTGTTATGATTATTACTATTTGCTCCTAGGTCTGTGGAAATTTTAAAGCATTCTAACATGTCACAATACCTATAGTTTTGTGTGAAAATATGTGCATTATGTGCAGGTTTTATTTATAAAACCTAGGAATATTTTTGTCAAACTATTATGTGTGAAAGAAAAAAGGGGAAGGATATATTAAGAATCATTTGAAGAAATAAAAGATGAAAATGGTGTTAAAAACAAGAAGAAAAATTATAGGAATGGATTGAAAATAACAGAGTAGTCACCCAGAAACAAGGAAGCATTATTTTACATTAACAAGGTCCAAAATACACTGGCCATTTTGGGTTAACACATACCCATATTTCCTCACTTGAGAACTGATTGAGATTTAACCTATGCACTATCACTTTATATATATGCTAAAGGAATTGATAGAGTATATACAAAGGGTGATTAATTTCCTGTTTTAAAGATGGATATTTGAATTCTAAACTCAGAGAATCAATGATGCTTTATGCAAAATATTATTCAAAGAAAGATAGGCAGTAAAAATGAATGGCTTTATCGATAAGGAAATATGAAATACTTCCCTGTATGCACCTGTAGGATACTGATATGGATAGTTTAAGTTGGAATGGGAAATTTGTATTATATTTGTCATTAAAATCAGTAGAGAATCAACTGGGAGATGGATCTCTGGGCATACTTTGGGGAATTATCCTCATTACTTTCATTGAGATAGGAAGATCTACTATGGAATAATTCTTTTCTACATTATGAATATGTATTACTTTCATTGGTTAATAAAAGGCTGACAGGCAGCTGGTAGCTGGGCAGGAAGTTAGGCAGGAAAGCCAAACTGAGAATGATGGAAAAGAAGGAGGGCAGAGTTGAGAGAGGCCAGCCAGATGCTGAGAAAGCAGGATGTGTAAAAAGTGAGGTAACAAGCCATGAGCCATGTAGTGAAGCATAAATAGAAATATGGGTTAATTTAAGTGTAAGAGTTAGCTAGTAACAAGCCTAAGCTATTGGTTGAGCATTTACAATTCGTATTCAGCCTCTGAGTTGGCTATTTGGGACCAGGCTGTTGGGAGAGAAAATGTCCATTTACAAATATCTGCCCACTATGCGTTGCACAAATTCATGACTGGATCTTCGATGGTGTCTATAGAGAAAGAGAACTTGATAATAGCATGCTTGCACTCATCCCTCCTCCTGATATTNGAGATAATAAGCCAGTTGTTTCAAGTTCCTGCTTCCTGGTCTTCTTTGCCATGATGAACTATACCTTGAATTGTGAGGTTAGATAAGCCTTTGTTCCATCATGTTACTTATATCCGAGTATTTTATGACTGCCACAGGGGTGGGGCCTGGAGACAAACAGTGAAAAACTCAGAAAACATTCGGAGCCAGTTAATTTCCAAACCATATCCCTTCTCCACATACACACAGACCTCACATCAGAAGTAGAAATATATTTGATAATTCTGAATTTCTATTCCTTTTCAAGTAAATAAAGATATATTTCTATAGTTGCATTGTATTCCCTAAAAATGGCTCCTTTAAAACGGTTGATATTAGCCGGGCGTTGGTGGCGCATGCCTTTAATCCCAGCACTCGGGAGGCAGACGCAGGCGGATCTCTGTGAGTTCGAGGCCAGCCTGGACTACCAAGTGAGTTCCAGGAAAGGCGCAAAAGCTACACAGAGAAACCCTGTCTCGAAAAACCAAAAATAAATAAATAAATAAATAAATAAATAAATAAATAAATAAATAAATAAATAAAAATAAAATAAAACGGTTGATATCACACTGCGACCTGTGAGGTTCTTCCTTGAACCACAGAGTTTTATGTATCTGTTTTACTGTGGCAACCGACCTATAATTGTCCCTGCTTTTATTTATAGGGGGAAAAGATAATGGAATAATGGAAATTTGATCTACAGGATCCAATCAGTGACAGACATGCTATTGAGGCCAAAAGCAAGATCTAAAGAAGAGTAGAATGATATAAGCATGCTTTATGCTAAACCCTTTCTCATTCCTACTTCCAGACACATGTTATAGTAGTTCTTACTTTGTTGCTGTTATAAAATATGTGAAAACAGAATTTTGGGGAAGGAAGGATTTATTCTGGCTCACAGTTCCAAGAGATACAGTCCATCATGGTAGGGAAGAAATTGTGAAAGGAGTNGAAGATGACCGTTTTTTTTGCAGCTACACTCAGGAAGATGAAGAAAGCAAAATATTCTTGTCTTAGGTTTTTATTGATGTGAAGAGCACCATGCCTATGGCAACTCTTATAAAGAAAACATTAATTGGGGTGGCTCGCTTACACAAAAAATTTATCATTTCCTCATGTCTATGATCTCTTCAAAGTCTCAGTGATTGGACAATATCTACCCATATCTAGAGAACAATTGTTTTAGTTAGTCAAATATATTGGTAATCTAGACACAGTTCAATGAACACTTGATAACACTTGTGAACCAAAGAAATTGATTCTCTAATTGAAGCTAAAAATGATAAAATGCAGACATACTTCCCCAAATGACACCCTTTGGTGTCATTATGTCCCTGAATTACACTATCCTTAGTATGTAATACTGTCCTGTATATACAAAGCCTGTATAACCAAAAAATTAGTTATATAATTCTTAACTGAAATCTATTTCACCATTCAACTGTTAGAGACAATTTATATATCTTCCAAATGTAACAGTGATACAAGTTTACTCCTGTTATACATAACTTTTAATCGTCAGTATGTNCTATAGATTATGAAGTCATGGAAATTAGTAAAACGGGTCTTTGCTATTGCCCCTTTGTTCAGTCTCAGTATTCATATTTAATGGGAAAGGATTACAAAGTCATCCCTGACCGCTCTAAATTTCAGCATGCTATGCATTTAATCATACTCTTCTCTCTCCACTACCCACTTAGCACATGAGTCTTGCTGCTGTCACTCTTCATGTAGAAAACTCCCATCATTTTCAGCCAGCCCTCCTGTGCTAGCTTCCTCCCTCCACTTCCCTCTTTCAGTTGTTCCATGCTGCACTGGCCACTCTTCTTTGCTCTCTACTGAAATCAAGGCAGTGGGAACAATAACTGGACTTGAATCTCATACAGTTTTGGAAAGATTTATGCTTTTGTCCAGATGTGATGATAATATGATGCTTGAAATGAATACAAAACCTCTCTCAATTTTCTTTAAGTNTACATTTTCAAAACTATCTGCTATTCAAATTTCTCTGCCAATTTTTAGCTAAGACGTACAAAAGAACATAGTCATGCTGAGTAAAAACTTTAAATTTCACAAGTGGAACACCTCAAGCCTTCCAGTCTTTTGCAACCATTTTGCTTACTATACATCATACCTTCTAATATATTTTCATCATATTATAGTCTTCAACATTTTACTGTGTCTAATATATGTTTAAATTGCATTATTTCTTACTACTCTAGTAAATTATCAATGACATGAATTGAGCAAGTATGAATGACAGAATTTTTTTATGTACATTGATTTAGATCTCTTAATGTTCTTAAATTTGTTCACTTAGTTAAGAATTATATAATAGGGGCATGCCTGTGATCTCAGCACTTGGAAGGTTGAGTCACCAGGATCACCTAGAGAGTGACAATATGTAAAGATTTAGTTGTATATCCTGATGGAATATTTAGAGTTCCGTGAATATTATGCTGCATAATTTTATTCTGTTTCAAAATCTAAATTGTGTTTATTGTGAGACAAAGAAATAATGTATCTTAGAGGGCTTTCAAATATTCATTGAAAATCAAACTCATAGCATCTAGTACTTAAATTCACAATACTATTCATTCTCTGGCTACTTCATGTTCATGTTCAGGCAAGAGAACACTGGTTTTGGGATATTAATACCCTCCAGCAATGCAGACTCAGGAGAGTTCCCTGTTAGAAGGCAATGCAGCTGTGACTTTATTAAATTAAACATGGTTCATGGCAATTAGCCAAGGAAGTTTTCTTTGGGCTACTAGCCTGATCACAAAGAAACATGACCCAAGCAGAGAGAATTCTACCATGGAATCTCCACTTCCCTGAAGCCTTTGTCCTTCTGGTCCTATNCGCTACTCTGATCCTTCCTGGAGCTATGTTCTTTGAGATTTTTATTGGCTCTATTTCTATTTATTGGCTTTATTTCTGGAAGTATTTCTATCTGGGAAAAATCTCTATCACCTCAACTTTGAATACTTTTGAATTTTAATCATTTTTTTAATTTCCTATGGCTTCATTTGCTTTTGCCATTTCCAAAGTTTTGTAAATGAATTCTATGTAAAATAATAATGTGCTAAGTGTTACAAAAAGTGGGTTGAAATGATTTTGAATGTTTCCAACATAAAGAAATGATAGAGGCTGGGCGGTGGTGGCGCACACCTTTAATCCCAGCACTCGGGAGGCAGAGGCAGGAGGATCTCTGTGGGTTTGAGGCCAGCCTGGGCTACCAAGTGAGTTCCAGGAAAGGCACAAAGCTACACAGAGAAACCCTGTCTCAAAAAAATAAAAGATAGATATTTAATGCAATAGATGTTGAATCTCATTGAACTATGACTGGTTATACACATATATGTAAATGCCTCATTACTACATAAACTTGTGCAAATTTTGTTTTTGTGTATCAGTTTAAGTAATTATTTTAAGCTAGAAGAAAAGCCATATCGTGGTATAACTGGATTTCTCACTTAACATGGCCATTCTTATTGTTACTTTGCATTTTATATTTTTGAGACAAGTTCTTGCTAGGTAGATGAGGCTGACATTGATCTAGTGAATCTTGTTTCTTAGCATCCGTAATGAAGGACTGCACCCACATGCCACCATATCTTTCTCTTGGTGTACCATATTTGTATATGGTTTGGCATGGTGCTCAGATCTTCATTCTCAGCATTCAGGAGTAAAGGGCAGGCAGATTACTATGAGTTCAAGGTCAGTCTGGTATACATAGTAGGTTCCAAGCCAGCCAGGACTGCATAGTGAGATTCTGTCTCTATAAAATAAAATAAAAACAGAGAACAAACACCTCACATATGTGTTATATGGGCTTCTCTTACAATGCTTGGTACCATATGTAGGATTTCTTACAATCATTCTCTGTGAATCAAGAGGATAAGTAATAGTTGTTTATGCTCATCTGTGTAGGAATTAGAATGAGCTCAATGTTTGCTATTCTGTAAGTTTTGGCAGGGTGGAGGTGGTTGTTGTTTCCGTATTGAATATGGACTTCTATAAGTACCATTTACAGAATAATTCTGTCACCCTGGTGGTTCAGCCATGCTCATTACTCTAGAGTCCTTTCCATGTGTAAATTGTACAGCAGGGGAAATAATGTGATTTTATAAACAAATCTTTGTCTTGCACTGGTCTCTGAAAATACTTCTTAGTCATTCCTTGTTTAATTGAAGTTTCAAGATCGAAAATATACACGGAATAAAATAGAAGAAGGAAGTGCACATTTGCAGGGAAGTCAGGGTTTAGCTGTGTCTCTGGTGAGTCAGAGGTCTTTGTTGTAAGCAGCACTACAACTTTCATAGTGGGTACGCTTTTCTTTTCTTAGCGTTCCACATCTTCCTCAGTTCTTACCAGTGAGCATACTGAGTCCCTGAAGCTAAAGCCCATGTGTAGGAGAGCTTAAGCTGTGGATCTCAGGTGCTTTGTAGTCACACTGGCTTCTATTTCAACACCAGCAAGTTGGTGGTTTCCTTTTAATACTTGTGGTTCTGTTTAAATTAAGAATTATCAAGAATGTACCAGGCTTTGTTGACGCCCCATGGGAGACCTTACCCTTTTGGAGGAATAGCTGGGTGGTAGGGAGAGGGAGTTGGGGAGAGGGAGCAAGAAGAGGGATGGGAGGGGGAACTGTGGTTGACATGCAAAATGAATAAAAAATTAAAAACAAAAAAAGAATTACCAAGAATTGATAATCTGGATTTCACTTTCTATCACCTCTCCCTGAGTTTTAGGTGTGTCTTTTCCTGTGACTTTGATACTCTGACAAATCCAAGAATATATTTTTTCTTTGTTTAACATATTCACAGAAGTGATAATTTCTAAGTTCATTACAATTTAAAACTAAACGCTACAAACTACAGTTTGTTTTTCATGTCACACTAATGTTTAATATCAACCCTTTTAACATTAATAATACCTAATAAGTATATTTCGCTAATTACCCTAAACAATGAAATGTTTTCTCCATGAATGACATTAATATACTCATCTAAACAACTAAAAAGATGAGCTCAATTCTGTTTTGCAAAAGGCACAGAATTCTATCTGAAGACAGAACTTAAGATGTAAATTGATGCTGGGAGATACCTATTATAGAAAAGAGGTCATAAACCACAACCTCCAACATAATTAAACATGGTAAATTTATGAATCAATTAAGAAATATGGAAGGAGGTGCTGCTGATATACAACTGCACACTAAAATGACAGTTACAGGAGTGCACACATGCTTCTAGTTGAATTAAGCACATTATTAGGTAATTATTATGTTTGATATAAGTTGTTCAAATTGTTTCCTGCAAGCCAAGACATTATTAAGATAAAGAAAACTTCTGACATTGGTAGGGCTTATATGTCATCAAAACTCGACTTTAAAGAGTCAAAATTTAGTTTGAACATTGACAGTCATGTAGTAATCACCTGAAGAAATAGTCTGATGACCATAATTCATAACAAAAATATTTGGTACTTGAATACAAATAGGGTATATTACACATCCACATAAGAACAAAATGAAAACCAAGTTTTATTTAAATGGAATTGAAAAGTAAGTTTGAAAATTCTATTTTCATTTAGTTTAGTTTAAGTATTATGTCATCAATAAAATATACTCAGTTATCATTAAAATCAATCAATTAATCTGACTTCAATAAATAACCGATGTCTCCTCCCTCTAGTTATTATTCATGAATATAGTAATTAACATCACATATTGTATTTAGAGTATCTTTATCAGGATAAAGAATAAGAAACCATCCTCTGTAAATGTGATTGATAAATAAAAAAGAATTTTGTAATATAGGAAAAAAAGTCTTTTAAAGTAAGAGTATTCAGAAATGACTATATCAAAGTTATTTTCTATTAATCACTCAATGAATAAGAAAAGAAAATTGAAGAATTAGTTGAATGAGCCTTTTAAACTACAATGTAGATACAATTGTAAGAAAAGCTTGTCTGTGATACTTTATTGTATAATCAGACTCAAGTTTTGAGTCTGAGTAGATATGACCATTTTTCTGCCACAAATTAGACTCCAACATTAGAAAGGAGTTCTATTTGGTCCAAAGCCACCTTCTGTGGAAGTAAATATTAAAAAGTTTTTGGAAATGTTAGGCTAATTCAGTCACCAGAGACAATCTCTGGTAAATACACCTGGACCTAAGGCAGAAGTAAAGTTGTAGTGAAAGAACTGGAAGTTTCATCCTGTAGTTGTTATTGAAACTCTGTTTCACCACGTATTACAATTTACATGAGATGATGCAAATGCTTCTAGTAAAATGGATGAAATTAATTTTGTTTTACCAGTGTGGCTAGTTGCACACAGAGAACTTTTCTTGTGAGGGTAGTGCACACAGTACCTGGAAACCCCTGAAATTCACATATCTAAATTATTAGGCCATTGAAAAGGACCTAAGGAAATAACAAATTTAATATACTTAATTCAGGTTAATGGTAGTATATGACTATTTCTTACCACAACATAACTTTTGTATTAGTTATCTCATCATGATAAAGTATTAAAAATAGCCATATACAACAAAACTGTTTGTAATAGAAATACAGTGATGAAATAATTATAAAAGTGTATTTAAAAATGGATATCACCTTATTACTACAATCTCTGCAATTTTTGTGGTACTTGGGATTGAACACTTGTTTTTATTCATGGTAGAAATCNAATAAATCCTACATGATAAAAATGTGCTTAATTTCAGTTGCAAAAATAGAAAGTCCACTTTGTGGAGTACATCTTTCCATGGCTGAGTGGTCAGTCTCAATGTGGACTGCATTAGCTCCTGACACCAATTATTAAAGTCTCAGATCCGATTACAGTTAATTATTCAGAATCTCTGTAGCATGTAATAAGATATCTTCTTTTATAATTATAAACATGGAAACACTCCTCCCCCTAAAATGTTTATAGACACTCAACAGCAATTACAATGTTTAGTAAGCTTTTGTACATTGTAAGGAAGGATTTTTCTAATTACTTCCTGATTACCATTCAGGATAGAAGAATTGTCTAGTTTTTAAAAATCAACAGGGATTCAACATTCTAAATTAAAGAGAAAAGTTTGCCTATCCCACACTTAATTGTCTAACAATATCCTATGTAGCACTGACAGTTTGAACACAACTTCCCCGTCCTGTTCAAAACACTAAGTATCTCAACAAGCACACAAAGGATATTATGACATAGTAGGCTTGGCTTCTTTTAAAAACACTCTATTTATAACACTTGACACAATGTGCCCTTTCTGGATAGAAACATGAGCAGTATATTAGGAATTCAATGTTCCATAAAATAAAAACCGAGATCATATTTTTAATATCATAGAGTAAAACAAATTTCATTTGTATGAGATTGAAGCAAGCTACCAGTATACCCATCAGGATATCAACTCATTATTATATTGAACTATTAAAATAATGGTCATTTCTTTTCTAGACACCATTCTTGTAGNTAGAATCTGTCTGTTTTATAAATATCATTTTAGTACTAGAAGATACCAGTAAATGGAAGCCATGTCTTCTCATTGCAAACCCACAAATCTTTTGCGATTCCTTATTGTTCGTCCAAAAACAGTGATGAAATTTCCTTTTGGAACGACACACTCTGTGCTGAACTCACTCGATACACAAGTACGAATTAGTGAATGAGAAACTAGAGGCCCACATGGGAATTATGAACTATTTTTTTATGGTTGCCCACAATAGAAACCTGTTATATTGAAACTTAGTAATTTGATTTTAAATTTAAATAAATCTTACATTGTGTGTATTATTATTTGGCTTGACAGATCTCTAGACATTTTGTGCAATTTCTTTTGTTCTATATAAAATATACAGTATAGATTCTCCAAAGGAAAGCAGAGGCAGAAAACATCATACCTACACAGATATTTAGGAGTATTTCTATATCTCACTCTACAGTTACCAGTGAAGGACTCTGTACCTGTGCAATTACCATATAATCTACTACGATTCTAGGTACATTATGGCATGTGTTTTCCTTTTTAATATTGAAAAGCACTACAATTGCAGACAGTCAAAGATACTTAGTTGATTTTTAAATGCAAGTGTCAAATGCATCACTAAATTACTTGTCCTCTTACACATTGTATTTATTTCTGTCTTAAGAGGTACTGTTATGGCTTGCAGGTGCCATACTGATACTGCGATTTTTGTTGGAAATTAAGGAAGCTTTGATTTTCATTTTGGTTATCATTATGG